>JAWWLV010000179.1:60021586-60058559 GCA_035041135.1 Platyrinchus mystaceus
ATGGTTAGTGGGCTGTGGCAATTTTCTTTCTTTTTGTTTTTCTGGGTGATTACTGAGCAGACACAGAGAGGAAACTGTGTGCCTTTGATCCCTATTTCCAAAGGAAACACAGCACTGCAATCAAAACAACTCCAGCAAACACTTTCACTGCAGCTCCTCAGATCCTCATCACGCAGTTCCCACAGGTTACCCTCCTTGCTGGGTGATCAACAGCTCATCTCTGGAATTGCACTGGGAGGAGTTTAAAACGCTCCTACTGTGGGAATTTTCGCTATCCCTGATTTATGAACGAAGATGGATATGAAAAGAAGTCCAAACCTTCTTTCCCAGACCACAGCTGCCTCGCAGGGCTGGCTATGTGGCAGGGGCTCATCAGGCCCTTGCCAGCCCCTGGGCACAGTGAGAAGGAGCTGGGAATTTGAGGAGCTGGGAAGCTGCCAGGGAAGTGGCAGTATTGGCCTCAGCATAATTCTCCTCCTAAGTGAATGCTCTTGCTTTGTGCAGTTTTTCAGGCTCTGGGTCACAACAAGTCTCCTCACCCTTTTAAGAATTCCTGGCAACTGCAGTTTCTCCATGTTTCTTTGGGGCAAAGGAACCATCATGGGCCAGGGCTGCACAACCCTGGAGAGCTCTGGAAGTACGAGGTGATTTTAGGAAGGAGAACCACTCAGTATCTCTTGGAACCACAGCTTGAGAATTCCACTTAAAGACACTTCAGACTCCCTGGGATAATGTCATCTTGAACAGAAAGAAGAAGGGATTGTATTTTCCAGGGGAACTTATGGAAAAATTCAGTCTAGCCGGGGCTGTGAGTGTCTGGGCTGGCAGTACCAGAGCACTCAAGCACCACAACTCTCCTCAGTGCTGAGCTTCATCCAGGATGAGTGTATTGATCCATAGCTGTGAGGGCAGCTAAAGTAGTTAAAGAGTATTTTGAAGTCACCTCGAGGTGGCTCTCATGGTTGGAGTTCAGGAGTCTCCTTACAGGGCTGAGACAGGGTGAGTTTTTCTGTCCCCGTGATGGAGAAGGGATCTGTGGAGAATGACAAGTTACTGAGTGAACGTGTTGTAATTCCAAATCACCACTGCAGAGCCTAAACTTGATTATCATAGTAAGACATAGCAGGCAGCAATTTTTTTACACAGGATTGATTTCTGCAAGCTGCAATCATTTCATGGAAATTTTATTTTTTTTTTTTTTTTTTAGAATGATTGGAGATGGATCTTCTTTTCTGCTGGGATTTGACAGTAAAAACTTCATCAGGTTTGTGGCATTACTCATCATTACTTTAGATTAGGTAAAAGGAGAGGTGGCTGCAGCACTACCAACACATTTCCATTAAGCAGCCCTAGGTATCCAGTCAATTCACAATTGGAAATAATGTCATAATCCACATTTTATAGATGGAGAAAGTGAGTCACAGGTTGGTGAAAACCTTCTCAAAGGTCATTTGGCAGAGGTGGAAATAGTCTGAGGGGTTTGCCACAACACTGCAACAGTTAATATGTGTGCAAAGACCAAGAATATCCAAATGTGAAACGAAAACACTGGTGTGAAGAAGTATTTCTTACTGAAATCCAAGGAGCCACAGCAGTAAAAGTCAGTCAAAGATCATCTTTATTCATATAGTAACTGGAACAGACATAAAATTACAAACAGGTTCTTAGAAATGCTGTCCATGGGTGGTTGCACGCTGTGATGATTGATGGCTTGAATTCTTAATACTCCCTTTGGGTTTACTATAAGCTGCTCACACTTATTATAGATCTACTATATTTAATTTTGTTACCGAGTTAATTGTGTTTTCCCTCAGAGCTCCAGCAGCCTGCTGTGTATTTCTGTGTCTTTGCCAATGAACTGCTCCACTTATTGGCTAATAACTGACTGTAAGAATTTCCTTTATAAATGCAGTCCCCTTAAATGTTCCTGATAACGTGGTCTGCATAGGGATTCTTCTGGCTCCTCTTTCAGTTTTCCTTACTCTGAGCACAGTGATATTTTGAGCTACTTAAAGGTTTAGTGCCCCTTTGTCATGTTTACTATCAGTATCTGACCTGCAAATAGAAAAATGACTAGTTTGTAAAAGCCACTGTAATTGCTCCCAAATCTCCCTCAAGTGCAAGTGAGTTTTGAGACAAAGGCTTGGAAAGATTGGCTTTGTCAACCTGTGCGATGTAGCTGGGGAATAATAGGGAAATAGCCAGGGAAGCAAGGAAAAATAGCCTTTCAGTACCTAAAGGGGCTCCAAGAGAGCTGGAGAGGGACTTTGGACAAGGGCCTGGAGTGACAAGACAAGGGGGGAATGGATTCAAGCTGAAAAAGGGCAGGTTTAGATTAGATGTCAGGAAGAAATTCTTGACTGAACACTTTAACTCTGCACAGAGAGTTTCTGTGGTGGATTTGACTTGGCAGAGTCACTGTTGGAGGAGCAAGAGGAGCAATGAACTGGTGTTGCCTTCCTCTATATGGGATTGCTCTTCCCCTAAAAGAAGTAGTTGTCGTTTTTATGTCTATTCAGAAACAATTTCTAGATAAAATCTATTCATTCGGGTCAGAAACACACCGAAATTTGGGTCCTCTAAACAGTTACTGATTTTTACAGAAGATCTCCGGGAGAAAAGACTGGCCAAGAGTCACATATGCACTAGAAATGCATCTTTTGTTTTACAGCTGAGGAAGCCTGAGGCAAGAGGAGTTGAAATTTGGCCTAAAGTCAGACTGGCAGCCAGAGATTTCCCCTGAGTCACAACTCATGGAAATTATTGTGTTGCTTTCAGGGATTTTTAATTGGAAATTTTTTTGCTTAAGCTTCCTTCAAGCACCTGTTAGGACATGATGCTAAAAGGCATCTATTAAGGGTGGCATCAAGGATCCTTCTCCTCAGGGTGGTAAAGATGCAGAGAAAATAGTAAATAAAGGATCTTTAGATCCTAATGAGATGGTAAAATGCAAGACGACACTCAAAGGTAGTACATGCGAGGGAATATATAGTTACAAAACATTAATAAGAAGCTCTAAATTAGCTGCCACCATCCAGAAGAGATCTTCAAGCTGTGGCAGTACTTCCAGAGCCAGAGGTGTTCAAAAAGGAAAATAGCATGGGAGGGTTATCGGCAAGAATAAATAACAAATCAGAAACTATCACTTGGCTTTTTCTGCAGCCCCCCGGGGTGTTTGCAGTCATGTTGTGTATGCAGGGCTGCTCTCCCAGCCCAAAAAAAGGACATCTCAGAAAAGAGCTGGAGGAGGACACAGTGAAGGACATCAGAGATGGCCAAAGATATGGAACTTCTGTTTAAGGAAAAGGGAAATAAATAAGACCCTTTAGCCTGGAGCAGAGATTAAAAGGGCGAGAATATGATGGACTTGTGAAAGCAGCAGTAGATTTAAGGGAACAGTTCAACACTTTTCTCATAATGAAGAGAATAAGGGGCACTATCAAGTGGTGAAGTGGGAGGTTTTAAGGCAACAAAATAAATTTTCTTTCAGGAGAGGCATTTTAATGTGAGGAACCTGTTGTTGTAAAACATTGTTTATAGAAATGCCTACAGACATTAAAAGAAATCAGGGAAGATAAGTTCTTTTAGATGCAGCTTAGCAATCACATAAAAAAATATCCTGCCACTTGTCTGGGGCATTGGGATCAGGATGGGATGAAGCATCCTCTGGAACTGGTTATCTTTCTCCCTTGATTGCAGCAGGAATGCAAAGGTCTGGTTTAGGCTAAAGGAACAGCCAAAGGAAAGTGTGATAATTCTTCTCACCCTCTCTGACAAGTTCTCCTTGGAACTGACTTGCACAAGGTTTGTAGGAAGACAAATTCTTTTAGGTACAAGGTGATGAGCTCAACTTGTGACCAAGTCAGCAAGAAGCTGGATTCTCTGGCTCAGTGCTGGAAAAGCACAGGAGCAGCAGTCTGTGTCCTGGAAAGATAAGCAGCAGATCCAGAAGGGAGTGGAGAAAGGTGGAATAGTTCTGTGTATTACAGATTCCACAGGGTTTGTTTTGATGTTTTTGTAATCTCTTAAGTAGCAGTTTGAGGCTACTTTCCAAAGTGGCTGCTTGTATTTATGATTGTGTCTTTGTACCATATCATTTTGTCTCTGGTTTTCCTCCTGTATCGCACAGAACGATGCTGTCACAGAACAACTGGTCTCTCAGGTGAGCACCAGGCTGCAATTCTGGCAAAGAGGTTGAGATTTGTCTAAGAAAATAAAGCCTTTTTAGTGTTTCATTGCCAAGCATCCCATGGCAAGGCAACCAAAGCAGGAGGAGGAATGATAAGCAAGTTTCCTATCCCACGTTTTCCCCTGTGGTCAGTGATTATCAGTGATTTATTTTGTGAGGTCCACACAAACACACACTAGGCCTGATTCGTGGGTGTCTTGAGCGCTCCAAGCTACCACTGGAGCCACTGAGAGCTGTGCCTTGGTCATATAAAGTGCTAAACCACAGCTAAATATCTGGGAAATTGGTACCTTTGTCTCTGCACCTACTTCCCTTCTGGGAAACGAGGGCAGCGAGGACTCCTGGCGCTAACGGTGTCTAAAAAGTGACTCTTGCACTTGGTCTGCAAAACTCCCAGTTTATCCTGTGATGAGTGTCCCAGAAAAGTCCCACAGGGAATTATTCATGTTCTATTCAGTGCAGAGGTTTGGTGCTGTGTGGAAAACAGGGGCTCAGCTCTCACACAGGGCATGGAAAAATGGCGACTCGGTGTCTTTTCCCCCACTGTCTCAGCACCTCCAGGAGGTAAGAGGGAAAAATATGCAGTCATTTCATGGAATATGGGCTTATGTTCAGCAGGATAAGTAAAAGATACCTCTGAGGCTGGACTACTCAATAAGTCCTAGAGATATGAGAGGGGATATGTGTGTTAGGAAGGATGGGGACGGTCTGTCTCTAAGTCAGAGGACAAGAAGAGGATGAGGAGGAAGAACCATCCTTTAAACTAGGCATAAATAACTTTAACATAACATCACTTTAACATAAATAGCAGCTTTTGGAAGTGGAGCAGCTGCACAGGGCAGGGGGTCTTGCCAGAGCCATTTCACAACTGCGGTTTGGGTTCCAGGAATGATTTTCACAGGTGGTAAAAGCCCACCCAGCACAGTCCTGATGACACAGACAACCTGAACCCTGGTGCTTCAGAACCTCTTAGTGCTTGACTTTGTAAGCTTGACCTTAATGGTCCCTGCTTTCCACAAGATAAATTGGGAGTAGCAACAGAAATTTCAGATGCACACGACATCTCCTTGAAATGGAAACTTTTGATTTATGCCACAGTTGAATAGCTGGCAGGGAGGTAATTTGTTACAAACAAAGGAAAATGGCTGGAAGGCCAGTTATTCTTCACACCAAATGATAGGAAATGGTTATTACCATTCTAAATTTCAATAGTATGATAGTCACAGCCCTGGGATTAGTAAATTAATTTCTTTCAGAGATTATGCTGGCAAATGTGTCACTTCCATGTTACACTTGAAACAGAAACACAGCACTGCCCTGGTTGTGACAGGAGGTTTCTTGCTGTGTAGTGTGACTTCTGCTAAATATCATTAGGTTATCATATAAAAAAATTATAAAACAAAATATAAAAACCTACAAAGCCAATGCTCTTCTCAGGTAGATCTCAGTGCCACCCCAAGGACCATTTTTGTCCTTGAAAAGTGATGCTGCCAGAAGTGTTGGGTAAGAACTGAGCATTTTTTCTTTCTAAGAAAAGAAAAAATTCTGGTTTTATTTTTTTTTGGTAGAGATATAGATTCACATATGGCAAGAGGGAGTAGCAGAAAATTAATCACCTCCAGCCACTGAAAATATTGTTCATGGTAAGTTACAGTACTCTGGGAAACAGCAAACAGTGCTACAATTTAAATATAATATATTTAGCTAAAAAACATTAACAGCTGGGTCTGTTCCTGATGATTTAATAATTTATGTGATGAATAGCAAACAGTTTTGATGTTATCTGGGTCAGTATTTCAATATGACAGCTTGTTTTGGCTGCTGAATATGTTGGTCTGTGCTGGTATTTGACAAGCCCTGTTTGTTAGATACACAAGGCAAACTCTGATCATGTAAAACACCAAAGACCCCATTTAAGTGACTTCAGTGTGTGATCACTAAGGCAAGAACCATCCTGCAGTTTTCTTTGTGGCCCTGTAGCCACATTCCATTCTATCTTGTATAAAAAACTGGATTTGGTGGAATTAGAATGGAACATTGTGAGAAAGAGGGAGAAAGGAAATGATTTTTTAGCAGTGCAGCATCAAGGACTGGGTCTCTGGTGCTCTGGGGTGGGTGGGTTCTCTGCTATGGGAGTGTACAGAGTGGCTACAGGTAGAGCTGATTGTCCAACTTGTGAGGAAGACATGGCTGCAAAGACCTCTTGGGATGCTGATTCAGGTGCAGCTTTTAAACACAGAATCACAGAATGGTTTGGGTTGGAAGGGACCTTAAAGCCCATCTCATTCCAACCTCCCTACCATGGGCAGGGACACATTGCACTATCCCAGGTTGCTCCAAGCCCCATCCAACCTGGCCTCAGACACTTCCAGGGATGGGGCAGCCACAGCTTCTCTGGGCAACCTGTGCCAGGGCCTCACCACCCTCATTGTTTTCATGGTTTTATGATCCCTCACTCCCTTGAGGACAGGAGGAATCTTCTGGCACATCTGGAGTTGCACACCTGGTCCAGGTTTCTGGAAGAGCCACCCTTGCCTGTGCTCAGTGGTAACAGGCAACATACCTAATGTTCTGCCTGATTTTAAAGAGATGTGTGGCATTTGACAAACATGGGATAATAGGCTTTATTATAAACTAGAATATCAGACTGGAAGGGTTGCCCAGGGCTTGTTAGAAGTGTGGAAAGCTCTTTAAATACAATGCCAGTGAGAAAGGGAAAATGAGATGTCTTCACTGGGATCCTCCCTCTAAGGAAGGAAGCACAGAAAAGAAACAAGCAGCAGGCCAGGAGATCTTGGAGGAAGAGATGTGATGATACATGTGAATTTTGAAATGCTCATGGAAGCAGGAAAAAATTACCAGCAGAAAATTTTGGGTAGCAGCAGGCCTCTCCATGGACACAGAAATAAATCTCTAAATACCAGAGCTCAAGCAGAAAGTTCAGAGACAGCCATAAAACACGCGGTGCCACCTGGGAACAACCCGGGTTCCACCAGAAAACCGTTTGCAAAGGAGATCTGCTGTCCCTCCCAAGCCTTCTCCTCGGACACAGTGATCGATCTCCAAAGGGCTGAGCCAGGTCAGGTGGTGGAAAACGGAGCCCTTGAGCAGCTCCAGCTTTGGTACAAGGTAATGGCTGACACATTGTACCAGCAGAGGGAGTGGGATACCAGATTTCTTTTCCTACATATGTGTCTAATCCAGAGAGAAACCAGACCCTAAAAGCCAGGCTTCACCCCACTGACCTTTTAGAGAAAGCCTTAGTTGATCTAAGTTTTCTCCCCTGACTGTTAAGTAGCTGCAAAGGCAGAAGAATAAAGTTTCCAAGTATGCATTGCAGCAAATATGATGGAATAAACCCACAACAGGGTCTTTTTTTTTAGCATACTGGTCCGTCCAGTTTTGTTTTTAATGTCCTGTCATGAGATATCTCAGATTTGAGGTATATGACAAACTAAGGAGTGAACACTTTATCAGGGTCTTTGGAGGGATGCAGAGCTGCTGCAGAGGCCACATTTGCAGCATCGGCAGCAGGTCACAAGTCCTACATGTCCACTTGTGTGGCAGAAGAGAGTTGACAGTGCTGGGCTGTAAGTGTGGCAGGCATGAGCCCAAAGGAGAGGGTGTGCAGAGCTCCAGCCACATCTGCTGCATGGTAAGAACATGACAAACCCGACTGGAGGAAATCCAGGGAATCTGAGTTCATGAGGTCCTTCTGGAGAGAGGTCAGGGATGTCAATATGACAAAGTCAGTGTGCTGAGGCTGGGCAGTGAAGACCAACCACAATCTGCTTCAGTCAGCCCAGCACGGAAAACAGATGGAAAACATAGGATAAAAGTCAACCCCACCTTCACAGACAGTTCATGCCATGAAAACCTCATTCCCAAAAGCAAGAAGGCTCAGCTTGCAGTTGTGCTCCTCCAAAGGGTGATGTGGTCTCCTGAGGCCAGCTGGGAAAGCAGAGCACAGCTAAAAGGACAATCCCCAGCCTGAGAGGCCTCACTTTCTCCACATATTTACCTTTCTGACTGGCCAGCTTGTTTTCAAGGCAGATATGCACCACACAGACGTACAGAGCTAATCTGAGTGCTTGCTGCTGCTCTCTGTTGAGTTGTGCTGTCCTATCCCCTCCCAAGTATAATGTGGATAATTCAGAGCAGGCAGTCAGTAAATCCATCAGCTCTGGGACACTGCAACATCCTGCTCTCCTGCCTCCTGGAAGTATGCATGACTCAGGATGAAACATCCCAGTCTCTATCTAGAAGCATCAGGATGATGGTTTTTTCCCAGGTCACAGAGTTATTTAGTGGTGACACTGAGGGTTTGGTTTGCACCAGACTTCAGAGCAGTTTGGGATGTGCTCTGGTTCAGTCTCAGACATCAGAAGGAGCTGAACCTCCATCGTTCCATGGAATATTGATCTGGAGGACCTGTGAAGGTCAGGGGACAGCACTAATTTTATTGCTGGAGCGAAGTCACATTGCTTGCTTTAATGTCCATGGTTTTGGGAGTGAGTCTGGAGATGTGATCACTTTCTCCAACAGCACAAGATATGCCAAAGGGAAGGAGACAGAGAACTTTCATTTTGGCTTACCTGGCCAGAGTGTGGAGCAGCCTAAAGGAATTGATCTGATACAGCCAGAGAGAAGTGCAGGAAGGAAAAGCTGAGCATAGACTGGACAGCTGATGCTCAGGTAATACCTTATGTATCCCTGGAAGTTTTAAGGGACTATAGAACTGATCTGAAGTCACCAAAATCTTTACAGTGATGTGAGGTGGTCAGGCCTCAGTCCATCATCATATCTCCTGTGTACACGGAGAGCAAGTCTCTGCCACCAGGAGGTGGTAGAGATTTTTGAGTTTTTCACGCCACTTTCCATGAACTCTTATCTCCTCAAAACACCATCTGGGAAACTTCAGAGGTGCAGATGTATCAAAAGAGCCAGGCCTTGATCATCTGCAAGAAAACTGCATAGGAAAACTGCCCAGTACTGAAGCTTTCTTTTGTGTGTTACATGGTGAGTCCTGTTGATGTCAAAAGCAATTGAAAAACTGTCACAGATGATTGCAGAGATTTCTGACTCCACATCATGAGCTCAGTGTTGTCCTGACCACCAACCATCCAGACACTTCCATGTCAGTGCATCAGCCAGTTCACTTTGGAATGACACAGGCCTCCAGATCCAGGGACAGGGATAAATAGATAAAATCTTACCAGATGCTCATAAACCAGTTGGGCCTCATCACAGCTGAGTCTTGAGCCAGTGTGGAACTCCAATCCCTCCATGCCTTCGGACTGCTGAAGATTGTTCAGGGATCAAATCCTGGTTTGAATGGGAAGGTCAGACAAATGGTTCCTTGGAAATACCATCATAGATTTATTCCAAAAAGTACCTTGCTTCCTCTACAAAGAATGATTTCACTTCACTATTGCTACCTTTACAGTCAAACTGGACTCTGAAAGTCCAGCTAGACTTTGTCCATCTGAATTCTCACTACTTCCAAGAAAGATCTGCTGGTACACACGGTCAGAGCTCTGCTGAAAAGAGCAGAAGAACCTGGCTGTGGTGGTTCATCATTCCCAGACCTTGCTGAATAAGTGGGAGCTGAAAAAGTAGAGCAATGGATACAAACCCGTGTATCAGCTAAACTCTGGCAGTCAAAGAAGGAACACAAAAAACTTTGTAAAAATGGGTCTCAGCCCGACTTAAGTTGATGCAGAACACAGTAGCCATGTGCTATTTGCATTTATATGGAGTTCTGTAAGTGTTAGTCTTATTTTTGTCATTGAGACTGAGCAGAAGTGTCTTGTATGATCCTTAGGGAGTAAATACCTGCAACAACCAGCTGCAATTTGGACTGAGTCTCTTCTCTGTTTCCCCTCTCTTTGAAACAGGCATCAATACATTGACAGCGCTACTGCTAAACAAATATTTCCAGGAAATGTTTGAGTGTGGGCTCAGAGGAATAACTACCTCCCCTTGCTATTTGTAAACAGAAATGATGAGTGCCCTGAAAGCTCCTGTCTTGCTACCTTTAGTTAAAATAAATGTACCAAGCTGGGGGTTTGCGATTTTATACACTGTGGGCAACTGCTGAATTCCCCTCTGACTTCTGGTGTCCCAAGTGGATCAGAGCATGGATGTATTCAAACAAATTGCTTTGGCCTGCTCTGGCAGCTTGCTCCTCCATCCTTAATACCATCTTTGTGTCTTAGTTTTGCAAAGAATTGATTTGTTTCTTGTTCTGCCTCCCATCAATTAAATCAGCTGGCATTAAAAAGCTGCCTTGCTCTTTGCCAAATCAAAATCTTTTAATATCTGGTGATGCTCTGCAATATTTTGGAACTGGACTTCAAATTTTGTTCCAAGCTGGAATCTCCCCAGCTTTCAAACAGAGGGGGAGACAAGCTCTAAAAGCCAAGCTGCCAGCTCCAGACATCTCTACACTAAATGGTTTCGTATTGCCAATGAGTCCTTTTGACCTTGATGTCAACAGAGGGACCAGTCCATCCTTCATCCCTGGTGTGTGCGAGGCAGAGTGAGAAAGAACTGGCTTTGCTCCAGTGGCTTTCATGGGTACCACTTAAGGGGACAATTAGAGGAACTTCAAATGCTACAGATTTTCTACAGGTTCAGCTTCTTCACGTTTATGCTGGTTTTACACCAGCATGACTTGTCTGAAAGTCATGGGCCCATAACACACGAAATAATTTTCTCCAAATGACAGAAGTCCTCTTTGCCATGACTTTTTAGAGATTCTTACTAAGTTATAGTTCAAGCCAAAGTGACTCATTCTTGTTAAAAAACCCAGTGTACTGGAAGAATGAAAACAGTTAATTTGGAATGATCAACTTGTAATTAATTTTTCACTTAAAAGACTCACTTGGCACTAAACAATCCTTGCTGTGTGAGCTCTTTTTTAACTTTTTCACATGTTCACAGGCTCACAGATAAGGTGCTCTCAGGAATTAACAGGCACTGATAGACCAAAGCTGCCTGGGTTTTTTTTATAGCTCCCAATAACAAGTTAGGCCTGAACCTCCTCAAAGAGCTGACATGACAGGATTGGCAGCAGCCTCTGCTCATGGACAGAAATCTCCCCTTTTTCTCACCTCAGGTGGGTTGGGAAAGTATGTGGAGAAGAATGTAGTAGTGAAGGAGAAGGACCTGGCATTGGAAAGAGGAGAGCTGGGTTATATTCCTCAGAGCCTGTGTTTGAAATGCTTTAGGATCAACCACTTCAACTAAGCATTTTTGCTACCGCTCTTGTCTTGTGTCTTTCCCTAAATCCTAAACCTCACAGGCTCCAGGAGGACCTTACTGAGGCTTTGCAGTACCTAAAGGGGAACTGGAGAAGGACTTTGGACAAGGGCATGGAGTGACAGGACAAGGGGGAATGGCTTCAAACTGCCAGAGGGCAGGGCTAGGTGGAATATTAGGAAGAAATTCTTGGCTCTGAGGGTGGTGAGACCCTGGCACAGGTTGCCCAGAGAAGCTGGGGTTGCCCCATCCCTGGAAGTGTTCCAGGCCAGGTTGAACGGGGCTTAGAGCAACCTGGGATAGTGGAAGGTGTCCCTGCCCATGGCAGGGGGTAGATGATCTTTAAGGTCGCTTCCAACCCAAACCATTCCATGATTCTATGATTCCATGACCCTTTGGGCCATTTGTCCAGCATGGGGAACCCTGAGCAATCACTGTTGGGTCTTTAGAGTATCCTGCAACATAAATAAGGGACTGCAAGAGAGGAAATGATGCCTCTTGCCTCCTTGGAGAAACAACCAGAGCTGATGTGGTCAGCAAACAGGCAGGTAAGGAAAGGTCTGGAAAGGTTTGCTCCATCAGGCTCTGCTCACGTGAGGATACTTGTGGTTTCCTGACAGCCCCATCCAGTGGGATTTGAAAGGCAGCTGTAAAGTACACCCAGACTCTTGTTCCTTTCTATTTGAGGCTGTCTGGGAAAGCTGTGAGCAGCAAAAAAGACACTGGGACTGTCTGCAGAATCAGCAAGATGATCAGGAGACATTTACATTGTTCTCTCACTCGAGAAGTTATTTTTGCAAACATATGGCCTGGAGTTAAACATCTTTTTTGAAAACAGCGTGGCCAAATTCTTGTGGCCATTAATGGTGTAAGGCTCTTTCTTTCCCCAGAGAAAGACATGCATTTGTAGATTCTGGGGAAAATTCACCCCGTACAAGAAGCTCCAGGTTAAATTGATGCTTTCAGAGCTCTTTTCTGGATCAACCCCTAGGATTTTATTTTTCACAGAACGGTAAATACACAAATCTCTCTGCAAAATCACTTCATCATGTTTATGCAAATAGTGACTTTGATGGACCTGTTAACTTGAAGAGAGGAAACAACTCTCCATGTGCCCCTCATCATATCTCTTTTTCTTGGTAATAAATGGTAGTTCATACATCTTGCTCAGCAAGGTTTCCTCTGCACTCCTTTGACTGTAACTTGTAAAAAGCCCAATTGCAGGAAAAGCAATTTGCTTGAGTTTTCTGAAAAGAAAAATGGTCAGCATAGTAGGAATTCAGAAACAATACTAAGCTGCAATTCATTACAAGCTTTCAGCGAGGCAGAGGGTACCACTGTGCATCTATTGCACAGAGTGATGTTGGAAGGGAACCACAGGCAGGAGCAATTTCAAGAATGGCTTTGCTTACATTATCATCCAGTGGTGTTTAAACATGCACAGCATGTCCTTGAAAGCCTAGGGATAAGAGGAAGAGAGGAGATGAAAAATTAAGCCAGAACTAAGGTGTTTGGAAAGCTCGAAGCTTAGAGTTGTTTCTGGGTACATCAGTTTAACCTTCAAATGAACCAGGCGTTTCTTTCCTTCTCTTCAAAGTAACACTTTTAAGTCCCGAAATTTGACTTTGAAGCTGAGATCAATGCTGGTAATGTTCTCATAACACCAACTCCCACTGGAGGTGAAATTGGGAAGGGGGGGACTTGTAGTTTGTTCAGAGATTCCACACAACACACCAGGCAAGTGATTTTTTGCATCCACTGTGCTTGCCTAAGTAGGACAGGGAATTTTAATCTTGCAGAAGTGCTCAGAGACTCACCAGCTCCTACTGACCCAGCACCTCTCAAAGCCAACTAATACATGGTCTGGCTCTCAGCTGTTTCTGTCCCATGGCCTGTGAAATCCTCAGGCTGCTTATGACACCCCACAGATTAGAAGCAAAGGAAAATATCTGGTGTCAGTTGGCGTAAATTCGCCACATGGGAGTCTGTGCTTACGTTGAGCAAATACAAAAAAATCCATATGTTGTGAAACAATAGAAGTCCCCAATCTTATATCATAGCTAGCCTAAAAGGGTACCCTGAATTCCCAAGTTATTTTGGTGGCTAGTGGTTGATTTATTGCTGATTTATAACTGCCCTCAGTATCACCCAGCAGCAGGGCAAGAGACAAGAAATCAAGATCAAAAGGGTATTTAATATTGTAAGTGAATTTATTATATCTGCACCCATCCACCAGAAAACCTTGATCTTCAAAGCACTGTGCAAACACTAGCCAGCTAATGACTCCCCGAGCAAAGCCACAGCAACGGCTATTTTTAATACATCTATTATTTGTTTGTGCTCATAAAAGGAGGTTTTGTGCCATCAGCTTATTTAGCCAAGCACAGAAGGGAGAAAAGTGAATGTGAACAGGGGAGGAAAGAAGGGTTATGGAATGTCTTGATTGGGTTGCGCATGCATTAGTTAATGAAAATGGAGGGATGAAATAGGAGCAGGTGAAGATAAGTGTGACAGAGCCACAAAACAATGAAAAAAAGTGAATTTATTACGAGGCAGAAATACCTCTTGAAGGAAAAAAGGCTGGTTGCTAATGGTCTTTTCAGTCTAGCATAGAGAGGCCCAATTGTTATCAGAGACAGAATTAGCCTCTGGAATGTGTTACAAAGCCAAATGGGGAAATTCTCACCTTTTTTTTCAAATGCAGGCAAAGATTTAGTGGACATCCTCCAGAGAGATGTGTGAGAAGGTGTACAACCTGCCTGGGTGGCTGAGGGCAGATATGCCTTCTCCTGCTCTGAACTTTCCCACAGTGTGCCTCCACGGAGAGAGAGGTGGGCTCCTCTGGAGGGACATGATGAACATGTCACATCAGAGGGCTGGAGCCCCTCTGCTCTGGAGACAGGCTGAGACAGCTGGGGTGGCTCAGCCTGGAGAAGAGAAGGCTCCAGAGAGACCCTAGAGTCCCTTCCAGTGATGAAGGAGGCTACAAAAGAGGTGGAGAGGGACTTTGGACAAGGGCCTGGAGTGACAGGACAAGGGGAGACGGCTTCAAACTGACCGAGGGCAGGGTTAGACTGGATATGGGGAAGAAATTCTGCACTGTGGGGGTGGTGAGGCCCTGGCACAGGTTGCCCAGAGAAGCTGCCCCATCCCTGGAAGTGGTCAAGGCTAGGATGGATCTGGCTTTGAGCAACCTGGTCTGGTGGAAATGAGTCCCTGCCCACGGCAGCGGGTTGGAATGAGATGGTCTTTAAGGTCCCTTCCAACCTAAACCATTTTATGACTCTATGACAGACATAGTCATATTTCACATTTTCCCTGAGTCCTCTGAGGCCAAATTTGTCCTCTCTCCTTCCTCTGAAATGTGTGCACCCCCTGAGAGGGGGTCAGATCTGAGGACCTGCAGCTCTGTGATTCTCAGGTGCCGATTCCCGACACCCTCCCGTCCCACACCAAACCCCACTTCCCAGCGCGTGTGGAAGCGCTGCCCATCCCGGAGTGACCCCCCTCACCTTCCCAGCCCGCTGCATCCCGCCGAGGGTCCGGGGCTGCCAGGGCGACACTGGCACAAACCCCTCAGCGCGCCGGGGGCAGGATCCGACCCTCACGCCCCCTCCCTCCCCCCCCCGGCTTCCCACCCCACCTGCGGCCCGGAGGAGCCGCTCGCCGCCTTTCCCATCCATAGAGGGCGGGAGCCGCGCTGCGGAGCCCGTCCTGCACCAGGCGGCGGAGGCAGAGCGAGCGCCCCGCCGGCACCGCGAGCTGCGGCGGCCGTGCCCGCGCCGCCTTCCTCCCCCTCCTCCTCCTCCTCCTCCTCCTCTTCCCATTCCTCCTCCTCCTCCTGCTCCCGCTGCCCTCCCGGCTCCGCTCGCCGTCCCGCCCGGCCGCCCCGCGCGCGGCTCCTTCCCCCTATGGATGGGAAGGCAGCGCCCAACGGCGTGGCCACCATCGAGGACCGGATCCTGCGCATCACCGGCTACTATGGATATTACCCGGGATACTCCAGCCAGAAAAGTAAGGCGCCCTCCCGCCTCTCCCGGCCCTTCCCGGGGTGTGTGTGCGTGTATGGAGGGAGGCGTCGGCAGAGCCCGTAGCCCCCCAAAATGCCCCCCCCCATCCCTCGGGGTGCGTGTGGGGTCCCCGCTGTCCCCCTCTGCTCTGCGGATGGAGAGGGGGGCGGCGGCGTTTGGCCGCGGAACTTCGAAGCTCGGGGGGGAGGGGGGGGCAGCGGGGGCCTCTCGCTGTCGTTTTCGGGTTTATTTTTAATTTCCATCCCCCGCTCGCCCCCCACCCCAACGTGTGTGAGGGGTGGTTCGCTCTCCGGGTGCCCCGCGCCCGCCGCACCGGGAAAGTTTCGGTGCCGGTGGGTCCCCCCACGGGCGGGCGCTTCGCCGCGAAGCTCCTGAATTATTCATCTTCCTCCCCAAACTAATGAGATTTTTCCAGAAAAGTGGGGAGTCAGCGATGGGGGCTTCGCTTCGTGCCGTTTTAATACGAGACGCTTGTGGTTTAAGAGTTTGGTCGGTTTGGGGTCTTTTTATTTATTTATTTTTTTTATATGTCTGTGATTTTTCTTATTTATTTCCCTTAAACGAAGAAGCAGAAATTAAAGCAGTTGGTCCTTGCAGAAATTCCCTATCTTTTGCTTTTGAAGTTTTTAATTGGGAGCAGCGGGTTTCCAGCAACTGGGAGGACCTCAGTGGGTTTCTCTGGAATTCTGGCGCTCCCAGTGCTCTGTTTGATGGGAAAAGTTTGGCTGATGAAAGAAATGATTCATTTTTACCACCCAGGAAACACATGCAATAGGGTTTTATTGTGTTAATAGTTGCTTTGCAGTTGGCAAAAGCTATGACACACCACAGCTTAAAAAACAAAAAGGGGAATTGAAGCAAAGTGATGGGGTTGGGGGGTGGGGGGAAAAGAAAGGCAAGAAGCCCACCTTGGTGAGGTGAGCACTAAGGAACAGACTTTCTTCTGAATATTTAAACTCCCCTCGGAATCAGGGGGGGTGAACTGCTTTCCAGAACAGGCAGTGCAGTGCTCTTCAGCTCCAATGCAACAATAAACCAAAACACAATGAATAAACTGCTAAATATGAGACAAACACGTCTGTGGGATTTTTTTTTTGGATGGAGGAAAGCCATGCACTGAAACCACTTAAAAATAAGAAATAATAATTCCTTTGTGTAAAATGGTCAGCTGAAGAATCCCTGTGGTTTTATCCAGCTGTTATTTGTGGCACGTTAACAGCATGGCAGGTGTTATGGGCATTTATTTGGTGAGGTCACTTGGTTTTTCTGTAGTCAAAGGAGTTGGGAAGAAGCTCAGAACAATCTGGAGGAATGACTGTATGTCAGTCCAGGGACTATTTAAGTCTGACCCAGGTGGAACCAGTGTCCCAAATTCTGCAGCAATTCCAGACGATGTCTACAGTGTGATTTACCAGAGAAGGGTGAGGATTCTGGTTTAATACTTTGTCCCAAGTTTGCTTCGGTGTCAGAATGCAATTTTTCAGTCTGCAGCAATACTGCCACTCTCTATCAGTCTGTAGACCTGAATTCAGTATTGGCAATGCAAGTGCTCTGTGTGGTGCAGTGGCAATGCCAGGAGAGAACTGCCCGGACAAAGAGAAGCTCTTTTAGTCCAGGACCGGGTTCTGCAGGTGCTACAAAGTGCATCTGCTTAAAATTAGACAAAGCATATCAAGAAAGGCCAAGGCTTTCAGAAGTGCTGACTCTTGGGATTTTATTGCAAGTCTCCCAGCCTTTTGTGCCTTTCATGACTGGGTGCTGAGGAAAAAACAAAAGGGAATAGTAGCTCAGGTTTTGCTGGTTGAAGAAAATGAGCTACATTTGTGGTCATCATTCTTAAAGAGGAAAACTGCAAGTGCATAACTCAGGTATCCTAGTAATTAAATGCCCTTGGGTAAATAAAAAACATGAACCCTTTCTGAGCTATGACTGGTTTTTAAATAAGACTGGTAAGTTTTGGAACCATCCTCATAATTTTTTGAGTGTTTGCAGTTGGTGGGTGACTGCTTTATCCTTGTGGCTGTGAGTTTTGGGTTTATAAAGTACTTTAATGTTCTGCAGTTTTCACAAAGATGTTCTGCCCTTACCTGGGGTAAGAACAGGCCTCCTTCAGGCATCATGAACGTACATCCTCTTGGCATATGGGCAGCGAGAGTCACTCTTGCAGGTCCTGGTTTGGAGTTCTCACTCCATTCCTGTGTCTTGGCTTTAGCCAAGAGTGGTGCTGCTTCAGAGTTCTGTTGACTGACAGTTCTTGCCACGGCTAATTGTTCACACAGCAGCAGGACTGTCAACGTGTGAACACGCAGGGTGGGGAGTTTGTACAACCAACCATTAATGGACCTTCATGTCTCAGTTTATTTAGGTGAGATCATGATTGTTGTCACTGCTGTCCAAATTCAGTTTTAGTGCAGCTGGATAACACTGGTGACTTTTTGCCTGGAGAGCAGCATGCTGGTGGGGGGCAGTAGGCTCAGAATTCCAGGTAGGTTGTGTCCCTGCTCTCCCCAGAGGCAGAGGAGCTGTTGTTCTGTCCCTATGCCCAAACCTGTGGTGGGTGCAATTATCTGCTTACATTGTCACCTCACTCCTGCCTGGGTCTGAAGGGTGCCTGAGGATGAGCTGTTGCCTCCAGGATGGCTTTGTGCTGTCACCCCTTGGGCCTGACCAGAGAGCTGGCCAGGCATCAGATGGGGATGTTATTTGGGTGGTGACAACCTGCTGATGGTCACCACCTTCCCTGAGGCTCCTCTTTGTGCCCAACCTGTGGTGCCCAGCTAGGGACAGGAAAATTTACTGAGGGAAAGCTGAAGGCAGGGCTGGGTGGCTGCTCTTCTGCTCACTCTTAGGGGGGACCTGGAAAATGACAAAAAGCCCTCAAGACTCTGTGAATTGTGCTGGTGATTTACATCCCTCCCTCAGTAGATCAGCAAGTATTCCGTGGTCTGACAGGAGACCATGCCTGGGTTTTTGTGTGTGAAGGCTGAGGACTGCTCACAAATGGCCATGAAATCTAATGTCAGAGGACTGTGGTGTTCAGGAGCTGTTATCACAGAGAACTGCAGTATTTTCTAGTGACTTTTGCTTCATCTATGTTTGTGTGCCCTAACCTACTTCAGACTTGGAGTGTCCATATGATGAGTCTTTTGGTACTTTTATCATTTTTAATTATCCTTTAAAAAGTTACTAGAGAAGGAAAATACCTATTTTATTTCCCTGTAAATCATCTAGAAAAGCAGAGACATGTATTTTGGTCTGGTATTTACATCAATGTATGTTGCAAAATTCCTATATCCTGCCTAATAAGTCACAGGAATTGGAACAAGATAATATGTTTTTTTCCTCCCCCACTTGGTGCTGAAATGCAAAGGGCTTTTCTTGATCCCAGTCAACCTGTACTTCTGTGGGAAGAAGGAGGAGCTGTGTCTCTCCTCCAGTCAATTCCTTTGGAGTTACTCCATAATTTCCAGGGCATGGTGCTGGTGTAGATCAGATGCTCCAGCCTCTGTCCTGGGGCTACAGATGGTGCTCCCATGTTAGTGACCACAAACAGTAGGAAACTCTCTTCCCTCTCCAGATCTTTTCCATAACTTCCCATTCTGCTCAGACTTTTTTGCTGGTAATACAATCACATTTAGTGTTTCCAGGCTCAAGAGTATGTATGGGTTTGTTTCTTTGTTTTTTTGTTTTTCTTTCGTTTTTTCACCCTTTCCAACTGCCACCCCATCTGCCTTTCATCTCAGCACTGAAACCTTTTTTACTTTCACACTACAAAGTTCTTCTCCTTCAAGTCTGTCCTAACACCTCTTCTGTGCCTTCCACTGAATCAAAACTCATCCAGTCAAAGTATCTCGTCTCTAATCTTCATCAACTTCACCAAGTCCACCTCCAAGTCAAGTTTCTGTCTATGTAATGTCTTTCTGGTGGAGCCTTCCCAGCACCCACAAAGTCTTATGTCTTGCAGGATGCTCTCGGCATCGCAGATCTGCATTTCTGTAATGCTGTTTTCTCAGGCCTGGACAAGCACAGCATGAATGCACTGAAGAAACAGTGGTTCATCTCATGGGGCAGCACCTTTTTTTTATTTTTTTAAATCATGTTTGAAGAATTTCTCATGTCTGGAGGATTTGATTCCCACTACAGCAGATTATGAATGCCCATCTCCACCAGGCGCTTGCCAGACTTTTAAACTGGTTCCTTTGGACATGATCCTGTGCTGATACAATCTCCCCTTCTCCTCTCCTTCAGGCCTGACCTGAAGCCATGGAGTTGTGTAAGCTCCTGGAAGCAGAAGGTGCTGCCACGTGGCTGTGCAGCAGTGGCACTGTGACACTGGGCTCACAGTGTGACACTGGGTGACCACCCCTGCGGTGCAGCCGCGTGGTCAGACGTGTCTGCCAACGAGCTGGAGAGCCCTTACACCACAGTGTGACCTTAGCAGTGCTTGGCACCTGGGCTGAAATGCTGAACCTGTCCTTACTAACAGCACAGTCACTGTCAGGAATAAGCCATTATGTTTTCTTACTCCCCTAGAACAGCTCAGGCAAGGTTTTCTGCTTTAATTTGGCAAGTTCAGCCTCAAGTCAGCAATGTGAACTTAAGCATCTGCTTAAGTCTGAACTTGCACTAAGCCACTGGGCTTTGATGGTGTGTTTAAAGTTAAGTCCATGCTTAATTGCTTTGCCTTAATAAGACATGGCATGCTGAGCCAGCACCACTGGCTTGACAATTCGTCTCTTGCTCTCTGCGTGGAGTAAAAGGCTGTGGAGGGAAAAGCTAACTCTGAAGCATCGGAGAGAATTTTCTCCTGGTTATCACAGCAGCTGTGCCAGCAGCTCTGCTGCAGTACAAATCACATGGCAAACCCAGATCATCTCTGCTTACTGAACACCCTGCCCTCCTGGTGGCTTGTCACTTCCAGCGAGAGGAACAAAGTCTCCGTCTGTTTACTGGAGGCTCCCAGCTGCTTCTCCAGCTCTTCCCAGAGCCCTCGGTTTCCCTGTGCAGAGCAAACACAACGGAGAGACTGGGAAAGGGGCAGCTGAGGAAAGGTGCTTTGAATTTGTTGGTGGATGAGGCTGGTTCCACGGAGCTGTGTTTGAGGGCTCTGGGAGGAAGGTGGTGTCTGAATCAGTCTCTGTGTGAGTTGAAGTCTTGGGGCTGTTTTAGCTTGTGCCAGTTGTGGCAGCTGCCCCTGTGCCACCTGGTGCTGTTGGAGTTGCAAGGGCACCAGAAGCAGGGCTAACCCAAAATAAGCTTTATTTTAAAGCCCTTCCTTTCCCTGCTGGACAGGGGTTGTCCATAGGGGAGTTATTCCCTAGGAGGGTGTGCCACAGTGGGGGCTGAATTGCAAACTGCCAGTTTAACAATATTTTCCTCCCCTACTCTGGGGCACAAATAAGTGTCATGGCACAGGATGTTGTGGTTTCTTCTCCTCACAGGCTTGTCTGTCTGTCCAGGTAAAATAAATTGTGGCTGTTTATCAGCACTGGTAGCAATAACTTATGAAGCAATTTCTTTCAACAAAACAGATTTTGTAAATACCCCTTTGCTGACTAGTCTTGGCAAGACCAGGTATGTATTCTTTAATGGAATGGGGCCAGGCTTTGTGTGGATTTCTGTTTGTGCTGGAAGAGACTGCCTGGCAGCCTTAAACTTGTGGCTGGAATGTAGGACCTCCTCTCACCTGGGGACTCCAAGTGTTTTGGAAGGTGAGGGGTCCCGTTAGCTGGGAGGAGAGGAAACTAGTTCAGTCCTTGGCCTTTCCTCAGGGACTGATTCAGCCTCTTGGGGTGAAACCTCCAGAGAGTTGAGCTCTGAAACTGCAGTCCTGGACTATGGGTACAGTTCTGGACATCTGTGGGCAGGAGGGATGAATTCAGATTGGGAAGAACACCATGGTGAGCAGGGCAATGAGGAGCATTATCCCTGGATGAGGGGACTGATAGAGCTTGGCTTGTATAGGCTGGTCAAGGTGGGAACAGGGCTGCTGCTCCCAATACATCTTGGGAGGATGAACAAGGGAACGTAGGAAAGAAGAGTTATTTAAACTGAAATTGCGTGTTGGCACACAGACAAATGGGTATGAACAAGCCATGAATAAATTAAGGCTGAAAATTAGCAGAAGGCTGAAATTAATGGCCAAAAATCTCACACAGTCTTATGTATTTAAAGAAGAATTATTTCCCAAGCTTTAAAGGTGCCTCATAAAGAAGTTTGCCAAGATTTTGAGAAAAATTACCCCCATTTGGCAGGCAAAATTGAGGCAGTAAGGTGGGGGGAGCAATGCTAATTTGCCAGAGGTTGTTCAGAACAAGCCATAAAGTTTGATGGAGCGATCTCTGCCTCCACTGCTGACTGCACAGCAGGTCTGGTGCTGTACCTGGGCTGGTGCTGTACCTGGGCTGGTGCTGAGGGTGGGAGAGGTGCTTGCAGTACCTTGGTAGCTCTCTACATGTGCTCTCTGCCTGCTTTTCAGTTCCCCTGCCCTCTTGGGCTCATTTGCTCCAGCCTTTCTCCCGTCACCAGTGGTGTTCCCCAGGGCTCAGAGTTGGGCCCAGTCCTGTTAAGTATCTTGATTGATGATCTGGATGAGGGGATTGAGTGTACCCTCAGTAAAGTCATGGATGACACCCAGCTGGGTGAGAGTGCTGATCTGCTGAAGGGTAGGAAGGACCTGCAGAGGCATCTGGACAGGCTGGACTAATGGGCTGAGGCCAATTGTATGAGTTCCAACAAGGTAAAGTGCTGGTTCCTCCACTTGGACCACAACAACCCCATGGAGCAGTCCAGGCAGGGGGGAGAGTGTCTGGAAAGCTAAGAATGAAAAGGACCTGGGGGTGCTGCTTGACAGGGGCTGAACATGAGCCAGAGTGTGCCCAGGGAGGCAAGGACAATGGTGTCCTGGCCTGTACCAGCCATAGTGTGGCCAGCAGGACTGGGGAAGTGATTGTCCTCCCATGCTGGGCACTGGTGAGGCCCCTCAGTTCAAGAAAGATATTGAGGGGCTGGAGCATGTCCAGGGAAGGGCAACGGAGCTGGGAAACGGGTAAGCTCTATATGGAGCTGCTGAGGGAGGTGAGGGGAATCAGCCTGGAGAAAAGAAGGTTGAGGGGGATCTTCTCACTCTCTACAACTCCCTGACAGGAGGGTGGAGCCAGATGGGGATCAGGCTCTTCTCCCAAGGAACCCGCAGCAGTATGAGAGGACAGAGCCTCAAGCTGCACCAGGAGAGGTTCAGGTTGGACATCAGGAGGAATTTCTTCATGGAAAGGGTAGTGAAGGATTTAAATGGACTGCCCAGGGAGGTGATGGAGTCACCATCCTTGGAGGTGTTCAAGAAATGACTGGACGTGGCTCTGAGTGTCTAGTTGTCACGGTGATGATCAAAGGTTGCACTCAACGATCTCAGAGGTCTTTTCCAACCTAAATGATTCTGTCATTCTGTGGTTCTGTGAATCTTGCAGAAAGGCTTCCTCACTGCCCAGCCCTCTGGGTGATGGTTGGACTGTGCCTTGTGCTCCCAGGTGGCACAGCTCCTGTTTCCTGCTGCTTTGCCTTGCTTGGCTCCATTCACCTGAGGTGGCTTTAACCTCACTCAACTTGACATCATCATGGCTGCGTGGAGCTGCACACTTCCTTCTTTTCTTGTTTTTCCTGAAAGTGTGGCTGCTGCATACAGGATTAGGAAATACATTAGGAAATGGCCTGGCTATGCCATGAGGTCCTGCTCACTCTCCTGGAGTGCACAGGAGGGATATCCCTCATTTTGACTGTCCTTCCAACGCTCTTTTCCTGACATTGCCTTCCCCATCCACTCAGGCAGGCAGCTGCATATTCTGTCTTGCTTAAATGTTGTAAAATAATATTCCAAGGTGACAGATGGTTCTGGCAGACTTTTATCCTTCCAATGCTCGCATTCCTGTGTTTTTAATAGTGGTTTTAAAGGTTTGCAATTATTTCTTCTGCGCATTTGGAAATTGATGGGCTTTTGCTCAACTGCCTGCATGGGAATTCACCCATGAAAGTGAACTTGCAGCTTTACTGTTTGTTGAAGGATTGGTGGCAGGAATTTTTTCACATAAACCTGCTGCTGGATGATCACATAATAATGAATAATGAAAATGCCTGCAAGAAAAGGTCAGTGTTGCTCTGTGGCAAATGTGCAAATAGGGTGGGGGGAAAAAAAGTGAAGTGCTTAACTGGCCGGTTAAATTATTCACTAAGTGGACCAGCTCTACTTAGTGAGACTGGAAACTTTTTTTTTTTGGTTGTGATGAGGTGAAGTGAGACTCCCTGGTGGCCCTCACTTTGGGCTGGCCTCTCTGCAGAGTGGCAGATTTCACTGCACAGAGATAGAAGCTGTGAGGTTTTGTGAGCTAATACCCAGGGTATGGCTTTCACAGCCACAGCAGAGCTGTAAGTGAGAGCATCCCGGGCATTTGAGTAGCAAGAGTGAATTTATTCAGGATGTGTTCAAGTGACAGGCTTTCGGTGTGTCTGCCACACAAAGATCTTTCTGTTATTACTTAAAAAAACATATTGAGTCTTCCTAGACCTCCCTTGCAAGTACTCTTGATAAGATGGGCTTGCCCTTTTCTGCCTTCAGCTGGGCTGGAACAGAGGGAGTGGAGTGGGGGAGTGAGAAAGGTGCCTCTGCTGTTCTTTTGTAGGAAGTAGAAGGTGATTTGCTCCTCTTCTGGTTTCTATATGAGCTAAAGCAAGGGAACAGGATTCAGATCTAGAGGGAGAAGATGATGTTCCTGGCAGTCTTAAAGCTGTTGTCTCAAAGTTGTTTTTAACTGGTATAAGAGGAGCTCCTATGCCTGTTTTTTTTCATTTAATTTTCCAATTACATATTGGACAGGGAAGAAGGGAGACACAAGTACCAGCATGGCAGCTCATGGATCAGTACAACTTCACCAGCACAAATCTACCAGACACACTACTAGAGCAGTCATAGTCCTGACAGTCATCCCTCCATACAGAGTGAAAAAGACATTGTATCTTGAAGCCAACCTGACAACTCTTTCAGTTTTATTCCTTCTTGCTTGTGTTATGCCTGAGAAGTGGCTGTTTATGGCACTGAAAAAGTATTGCTTGAGCAATTCCCTGCTTTTATATATGATATAAAATAGTGCAGTTCTCTCTCTTCCTGTGGAGGCTTGGTCTTCTGGGGGACATTTTTGATGAGGGCTAACACCCCCCTCTATTATTAATGGGGTAGTTGGAGATGCCGTGCACTTCACTGAAAAAAATACTTCCCCCTTGGGGACTGATTTTTCATAGGATTCGTGGGAACACAGCTGTGCAGGCCCATTCCAGCTAATGGACATCATATACCTGGATGTCTGAGGACAGCACTGAAATCATCTGCTGCTGTGCCTGAGTAAGATAAGCATGAAGCAGGGCTGGAACACGTGTTCTCTGTCGGGGAGAGAAAAGCGATCACATTAGTTTTCACAGTGTGATTTATATTTGGCATCTTAAGTAAGATGGCACAGTTATAGAGCAGTTGATACTGCAGTCATTATGACCCTTTTCTTTTACATATCTAAATCCTGGAACTTTTAACTCCTTTCTTAGACAAAGCTTGCCATGTGGAGTGTGCAGCCCTGGAATTGTGTGGGTGCAGATTGGGGTTTTTCTCTGCACGGTGCCAGAAATAACCTGTTGCGTGATACGTTACAGGGGCTAGGATTTGTAGCAGCTTGAGTGCGAGTGGGATGCTTCAAAGTGCTTCACCAGAGGAAATTCTTCAATGCTGACAGCATGGATGGCAGGAAGGTGAACTCTTTGTGGTGTTTCTGCACCACGGTTTGGAATTCTACCTGAGGAGGATTGGTTCTACGTGTGAGAAAGCATTTACTCAATGCTCGGCGCTCAGGGAGCCTGCTGACACAAAGAGCAGGTGGAGAATGATTGAACTTAGCATTTACCAGGAAAAGAAAAACATACTTGATGAATTTTCCTAATTTTCTATCAATTCTTCCTTCTTTTCGTGGTGGGATGGAATGGGAAAAAAAAAAAAAGTGAGGAATTCGATAAAAAGAAAATTTTAAGCATTTTGAGAACATTTCTTCAGAGGAAAAAGAATCTGGGGCTGGAATGTCACTGAAGAAGTGCCACTTTTCACACGAGTTGCAAACCAAACGTCGGAGGAAGGAACAAAAGACGTTTTTCAGCAGAAGGACTTAGCTGAGCTGTTGTGGGTGTGCTGAGCCATGTGTGTCCTGTCGAGGTGATTCATCCATACAAGGCTTGCCTTCTGTCCCTGCGCTTGGGGGCCCTTTGGCCGTGGGCACAGATTTGTCTGTGGTTGGGTGGCACAAAGTGGGGAGCGTTGAACTGACTTCAGTGTGCAGTGAAGTGCACAACTGTCCTCTGGCCTGGTGTCTTCATGGAGCTGCGTGTCCAGGAATATTCCTTCTGAAGGCCACCTGCTCTGGGATGCAAACCTCACTGAGTCAACTTAAAAGGCTGGGGTTTTCCTTCACCTGTAGGTGCATTGCAGCATCTGAAAGCAGTGAAGCTTAGCTGGGTTTTCCAAGGCATCCTTTTTGTCTCAGTGCTAGAAAGGAGGTTAATTAGACCACAAATTAGGGCAACTCTACTTCTAGCAGGGGTCTATGCAGTGTTTTTGTGCTTGTCTGCTTTGAAGTGAATTCAGAGCGACTGTTTTGAGCATCCCTGTGAAGACAGGCATCCCCAGCTGTGGGCTTGGAGAAGTCAGCCAGAAGAAAAGATGCCTGCATGTGGGCAGACTCCAGAGAACTGCCTTCAGCTTAGGTATTCACACAGCTGCAGCAGTGGCTCTTCTGAGAGCCAAAGTCTCTTAGGCAGAGCTGGAAGTGCCACTGGTGAGTGTGTGCGTGGCTGCAGTGCCCTCAGATTTGGTGTGCCTAAATTTTAGATGCACTTCCTTGAAAATGTGGCCCCTAATTATTGTTGGTGTAAAATATTTATACAGTATAGTGAAGTCCCATAGCACTTTGGGGAATTTACTTCTTCAAGGAGCCAAAGGAAATGGGAGGTACAACTCTCAGATTTGCCCTATGTAGGGGAATGGAGGGTAGAGGAAATCTGTCACTGTCACTCTGCACGTTATTAACAGATGTCTCTTATTAAAAAGGTCTCTTATTTTGGCTGGGATCTCAGATTTATTGTAGTAGTAGTAGTAGTAAGGGACAAAACTCAGCTAGTTGGGTTTAGATTTACTTTAGTTCTAAAGCTCCTCCGAGGTGTGTGGGATGTTCGCAGCTGAGGATGTTCTTGGCTTGGTTGTGGACAAAAATTAAGCCCTTTTTAAAATGATTTTCTGATAAGCACAGCTTTGGAGAAGAATGTCAAAGTTCTGATAATTTTCTATGTTTTTTTTCTCCCCATGGTGAAACATTTCTAATGGCAAAAGATCACCTTAGAGTGGGTGAATCTTCTGGTGTCTTATTGACCGTTGCCCTTCACACCCTTCCTGTGGATGATGGATGGTGTGTGGCTGCCTGAAGTGAGTAATCTTATTTTATCTGTGATCCCCAAGTTTTTCTGTTTCCCTTCTTGGTACTGTGGACAGAAACTGCAGTTTAGAGCAGCCTGAATTGCCAAGTATCCTCCTTGCACACAAAGACAAGATTCATAGGACTTCATTTGTGGGGTTACAGTCCTCTCCTGTCATATTCAGGTGTTCAGAAGCAGGTGCATCTGAAATCCAGCTGGAATTGCACAGTGCAGTTTGAACCGACTCTGTATGTACTGGTTCTTCTGCTGCATTTCTGCTTTCCCTGTGTATCTCAGGGGCTTAAGCCACTGTCCTTGGTCCTGACTTTCCCGTCTTATCCCAGCCTCCCTTCTCTCCTTGTGTCTGTGGCATCTGACTGGGCTGGTTGAAGGGATGATCTGAAAGGAAACGTATTTAGTGTCTTTGATGTGCAGAACCCTTTTTTATATATATAAGTTATGAACAAAAATTGTGTCTGTGTATTCCCAAACTGAAGATTGCTCTTCCCAGCCTTCCTCTGAGAACAGGCTTTGACATCATTCATACTCTATAATTTATGGTATTTTTGTAGCACTCTGTTAAGGTCTGCAAGAGAGTGAAAGGGATGATTTAAAAAGCAAAGAATAGTCCTGTGCCTTCTGGTAGGTCTGTGACTGAGCAGGTTCCTGCTCTTTGGAGTCACTACTGGGTCTCTCTTTTATCATGGAATAATTTTTCCTTCTCTTTGGAGTAGCTACTGGGTCTCTTTTATCATGGAATCATTTTTCCTGCTCTTTGGAGTTGCTACTGGGTCTCTCTTTTACCGTGGAATCATTTTTTAAGGATGATGTTGTTTTCCTTAATGTAAGCACTTGCTCCTTGTCAAACACATCCTCGTATGCCCTGTTAGGACTTTGCGCCTCATTCCGGGGTGTTTTAAAAGCAAATTACAGAATGTCTTGTAACTCGTCAGCTGTTGGTTTTTTTAACCTGGTTTCTTAAGGAAACCAGGCTTATGTTGAACATCATATCCCTCTCCCTACTCCCTCTCCCTGTAAAATCCAAGTAAACTTACCAGGAGTCAGAGAGAGTGAAAGGCATGAAGCCCTGGCGGGCCTTACGAAAACATGTGGCCAGCTGGAAAAAGGGGGCCCTTGGTTCTCTCCTGGTGGGAGAGCTGTAGAATTAGTTCACTCCTCAAGATGAGATGGACTGCACACAATTTCTGGGATCCCATCAAAGCCACACCTAGGGAATATCCAGCTTCAGACTGTGGTGATGTGCTGGGAAGGGTATAATGGAGGCTCCTGGTGTATTGCCATCCGTCACCGATCTGTGCCTTGGGAAACTCGTGGTGTACATATATTTTAGTTGCTCTTAGTGGATATTCCTTCCATGAATTTGTAGGGAAGTGACTTTTGCCATTTTAGGATTTCTTTTCTCTGTTGCTCCTGGCTCTTTGGAAATGGCACTTCAGCTGAGGAATGAGGATGACTCCCATGAAGCCTTGGAGTCAGGTCCTACCCACCCCCCAATATGTGTGGTGAGAGAGGAGGAGAAAGGGAACAAAACATTGGCCTGTTCAGTGTGAATAAGCATCCTGTGGAGCTAACACATGTTTTATTCCATAGTTCCTTCCAGCACAGAGATGAGACACAGTTTAGGAAGAGAGGACTTGGCTGTTTGGCTGCTTCTTCATGGGCTATAGTGGGATGCCAGGAGTCTCACAGGGTACACCTGCCTTTGTTTGGGGCTTTGAGATGATGCAGTAAAAACCAGAAAACAGTTCCACAGGACAGTTTCAGGTTCTGGTCTGAAATTCAATGAAGACAAGGTTACTTTGCAGAACCACAGCTGTTGATAAAGGTCTATAGAGCATCACAGACAACGGTTGTGAACCCTTTGCAGTTTTAAAAAAAATTGGAGAGAATGGGCTTGTTTTATTAAGGCTACAGAAAATGTTATCAAATATTCATGATGATCATTTCCTCTTATTTGAAATAATAAATCCAATGTTAATTTTGTGCTTGCAGAAAACTGGTAGTGACTATTGGCCCCCTATTTCTTTGCTGTTGTAATGTGCTGATAATAGTTAATATTTCATCTACTTTGCAAGGATGTTATTAGGCTTACCAGTATGTCATGGTGCCCAGAGAAGGAAAAGTAAGCTTCTCCCTCTTTTTCCTGCAGGTTAGGGAGACAGAGGCTCCTGCAGTAATTTCAGACTCCCTAAGAGCCCAGGGAAAGAAAACATCGTGCACAAGAGGGCTCACATAAAGCATAAAAGTTTGTTAGCAAATTTAAAATCCAGTATAATTCTTAGCTTTAAAACAAGCAATAAAGAAATGCCACCAGTTCTGTTTATTTTAAAGGCTAAGTTCTTAGAAATTGTTTTTGTCACTCATGCCATCCATTGTGTTGCAAGTTTTGACATTTCTGACCCGTGTTGAAAATTAGAATTTGACATTGTAGTGACTGCACTGAACAAGGAAATGTGCTGCAGGGTTTTATAAATAGGATTTAAAGCACCCATCCCATAGTTGCATTTTATTATTCTGCTGTATGTGTTTTTGTTAGTTATTTATGTTCCCCAAAATGAATGCTAATTTTTAATATCACCATGTGGCAACAACATGAAGCCTTTTTAGTCACTGCTGCTGTGCAAAGTATTGTAAAGTCTGACATCCCTTTGAAGAACTGTTCTTAGCCACTGCTGCTATTTTTATTTTTGAGTTGTTCTCTGTTAGAATATTTTTTATTTTGTCCTCGCCTGCCCTGAATTTTTGAAACACTTTCAGATCAACTTAAGACAAATCAATCGAGGTCTTTGCTCCTCCTGTGTTTTCCCCACTCTTATTAACTTTTACTGGACTGTGCCTTCGAAAATCTAGTTGAAAGGTTCTTTTCCTTGAACTCCAAAGAGTCTTTAGAGAAATATCTGCCAGAAGCACTGACCTACAAAATCTATTGGGCTCTCCCCACTGGTGTAAACTCATTTATGTAATGCTGCTGGATGGGAGGGCAAAATAAAAAATTCAGTCTTGCTTTCATAAGCATAAGTGCAACTAAGTGGCTGATAATGAGATAATGTTTGCAAACCTACAGAAAGTGGTTTATGAAGTTTTCTCTTGTTTTTTTTTTACTTTATGGATTTGCAGGGATTCCTTGAGGGCAGAGACCTTAAGGAAGGTTTAACACCCAAGTGCTGGCAGCCAGGTACTCTGGGCTGGCTCTTGACCTTTGGGAGCATGGCAGGGAAACCAGCCTGACACCCTGAATGAGAGAGCTCTCAGAAGAGAGATGCTGGAAGTTATCAGTGAAACTAATTCAGTTGTCTGTGCTGTTCAAACATAAACTGCATAACAAGGTCAGTTGGGGGCTACACAAGTAGAGTTGGGTCAAGTATTGGCAGTGCTGTTTTCCTGCGTTGTCCGTGGTCCTTGCAGTGCCAGGAGAGGGCTGGATGGGGTCCTGTGCTGAAGGGAACTGGGAAATCCCAGAATCCAAATCAGAATCACAGATTATTCTGAGTTGGAAAGGACCCACAAGGGTCACTGAGTCCAACTCTGAAGTGAATGACATTTTCTGCTTTGGCAGAGGCTGCAGAGGATCACAGAATGGGTCAGGTTGGAAGGGACCACTGGAGGTCACCTGGTCCCACCTCCCTGCTCAAGTGGGGTTCCACAAAGCACAATATTCAGGACTGTGTCCAGACAGTTCTTGAATGTCTCCAGTGAGGGTGACTCCACATCCTCTCTGGGCAATCTGTCCCAGTGCTCAGTCACCCCACAGTAAAGAAGTTCTTCCTCATGTTCTGGTGGAACCTGCTGTGCATGTTGCTGCCCACTGCCCCTTGTCCTGTTGTCTGACACCACCAAGAAGAGCCTGGTCCATCCTCTTGGCATCCTCCCTTCAGACAGCTTGAGAAAGAGAGTACTCCCAAGGCATTTTTCAATCACTTCAGCTTTTCTGTACTAGGATCAGATAACTGGAACAGAGTTTGTGGTGTAGTTGTAGGAATCCAGTTGGCAATAGGTGAGTTTGCCAAAGACTCTGGAGAGACTGACTTTATCTTCCTGCCATGAATGTTTGGTCTTTGGGTAGAGGTGGGTTTGCTCAGCTCGTGCTGTGAGCCATGGGCATGGATGTCAGGCAACTCCCAGTTTGAAATGGTGGTGCCATGGCAGCTCTGGGCTGTGTTAGCCTTGAGAAACCCTGCTGTGTGTACTGGGCTCTGAATGGGGCCACAACTTGGTGTCTCTACCTGTAAAAGACCATGGGGATGTAGCTGTAGTTTCCCTACTGCTCTGGGATAGTAGGATACAGAAAGAGGAGTTTAAGGAGAAGGTATGTCAACATTTACCATGTTTTTTTATCAAATTTTGCAAATGTTTCCTGATTATTAGCCGTAAGAAAAAAGGCTGCATGTCCACTGTGATCCCATGTAACTTGTTAGTGGAAATATGGCAGAGAAGGGGGCCAAAAACAGGGGAAATAATTTCCAGGGCATGTCCTAGAGCGAATGTTTCTTCCCTCCATTTCTGAGCTGAGCAATAATTTGATGTCAGGACAGTCAGGATGATTAGTCTTACTATAAAGACAGAAATATAAACAGGTGATTGGGAGCACATCACTAGATGACTATAGATTGCATAAATTATCTGGTGATCTTTTGATTTTGATGGTTGCAGATATAATTAGCAACTTATTCACGCTCCATGTATTCTTTAGAAATGTGCCCATAATGTGAAGTGTGATGAGGTACCAGAAGTTTATCTCTTTGCCCTCTGAAGGGTCTTTCAGGGGTGGAGATGCAAAGATGTCTGTGTCTGCTCCCCCACAGCAGCAGAGAAAGTAAAATGTCATGTGCACCAGGTGGATCAGAGGAAAAGGGCAACCAGCCCATGAATTTGAACTTGCACTTTCCTGGCTTTGACTTGTGAGATGGATGAGCAGAGAAGAAAGTTCTGAGTTCTCCTCCTCAAGCAGTTTTGCAGATTTTGGCCATGGTGAAAGTTCATTCAAACTTTGTCTCCTTTGGATGAGTGAGGTTAAAGTATAGCAGTGCTTCTAGTCTTCACTACTTAAGGGCATGAAGAGGCTAATATTGTATCCAGCAGCTTGGATCTGCGTGAGCAGGATTAATTTGGAATGCAGCCTTTGGAATGCAGGCTGACCTTTGCCTCTCAGGGCTGGTGAAAGGATGCCTTAATCCCTCTGCCTCAGAACCTATTCTTAATGCTATGCATTCCCCCATTTGATTTTTTGGGGAAAAGTTTTCTTATTTGCTTTGACTCCTTTGAAAGTCATCATCTTTATCTTTTTGAAGAGACATCTGAAAGCTGTGCATCCCTTCAGTGCCATTCCCCAGGGAGCCTTGGCATTTCTGAAGTGGGCTGGGGGATGTGTCCCAGACACATTAATAAAGCTCCACATCGTGAAGTAGCAGAAGGAGCTCACAGAATATATTATCCCTGCTCGTTCCCTGACCTTCCATAATTGCCTCTCATTATTCTATTACAGGAGAACATTTTAAAGTAATTGTGGGCATCGGATGCAAGTGTAAAGCCACAAAGGTAGTCCTAAAACTTTGCAAAATCATGGACAGGCATCCAAATTGTGAGTCAGAAGATCTGCCTTGATCTTCTTTCTCATGTGGGATGCTACCCAAGCTGAATAATGATTTTTTACTAAAAGGAAGTTAGATGGTGAAAAGTGGCAGAACTTGACATGGTCTTTGACATTTTTGCCATCAATGAAGATTCCAGAGTCAGGAGAAGTTTTGGCCAACTACAATGTTCAGGATTTGGGCACTTTTACAGAAATTTCATTGGTTAGCTCCGTGGTTTGAGCAGTGATCATCTAATAAGAGGATTGCAGAGCTGGCAGAGGTATGGAGAAATAACTAATGTCTTAAGGATCAGGGTCACCTGGATCCTTCTGAATGGATACATGCCTAATCCATTTTGAAAACACCAGTGGTGAAGATTGCCCATCCTTCCAGGCAGTCTGTTCCAGTGCTTCATTTCCTGTTATTTCCTCGTGGCTAAATCTTTCTTGGTGTAGTTCAGACCCAATACTTGTCCTTGTCACCTTGTGACTGGTCTCCTCCTCTGCAGCAATATCTTATAGATCTCAGGGCCTTTTTTTTTCTTGTTTTCCTTCATCTTTACTGAGTAAACCAAATTCTTCCACTCACTCTGTGCACCCATATTTTCTGGAAACTTTCCTCTCTTCTTTATCTTCTGAACTCAATCCAGTAGCTATCACCTTTCTTAAAATGTAGTTGCAGCCTTCCTATTTATTATAATTTTAGGCACAATGACTAAGCTACCTATTAAAAAATGACAATTATTAAGAGGGCCTTCACTTAAATCCTTCTGCTTGTCAGGGACCCACTGATACCAACCAGGTTTGGCTCTTGGGCATTTTTCCTCCCTAGTGAAATTGTTTCCCTGTTGTGTTGTGCTGGGCAGTATCAGCAGCTGTACTGGCATCAACATCTGTAATGTCTCCTGTCCTTCACTGTTCACAAACACCTTATTCTGTCATAGAAAGAAATGAAATTAGTCTGATAGGATTTAGTCTCAAGGAATTTTCCTGGTTTTCTTACATGTAGCCTTGTTTGATTATTTGGTGTAGTATTTTGATGGGAATGGAGGACACAGGCTGCCTTTTATATCCAGCAGCTCCAATTTCCGTTTTATTCAAGATTGTGCTTTTCCAATCTTTTCCAATTTCTTTTGTCTACCTAGGGTTGTCCAAGATGCTTGGAGCAACCTGGTCTAGTGGAAAGTGTCCTGGTCCATGGCAGGGGGCTGGAACTAGATAATCTTTAAGATCCCTTCCAACCCAAGCCATTCTACGTTTCTGTGATGATCCCTGTAACATTTTTAAACTAAGTTTAAAAGTTCCACTAAGTTCCCAGAACTTAGATGGGTGCTCTTTTGTCCTGGATATAGCAGACCGAATTGTTGATGTGAAATGCATCCCAGAAGCTCCAGACAGACCTTGGTTTGCTGCCACCTCATTACTCTTCAGCATTTACTGCTTCACGGAACAGTGACTGCAGAGGCATATTTAAAATACAGCATTTCATTGCTCTATTAAGAATTTAAGACATATATGTTAAGATAAAATTCTGCTTTTCCCTTATGTTTAGGAGGTGACCAAGGCAAAAGCCAGGCAGATTATGAGGCAAAAATTTTGACAATGTTATCAGTGACTTTGAAATGATCTTTGTAACTTACTTTGTGATCTCTCTCTCCAGCATTTTGCCAGTGTTTTGGAAGTGAAGTCATCTCAGCATATTGCTCACAGATGGTGACATTGTTAGATGTGGTGTATGGCAAGCCAAGGTTCAGGTACCATTTGGAGTTGTAGACATCACCCTGACCTTGGCACAGGTTGAAAAATTCACCTACATAACAAAGTATGGGAGACCACAGGAATAGTGAAGCAGAAACTGCTTAAATACCAGAAGAAATGTGTTTAATGGTCCTGATAAACTGGTGCATTGTGTGAGTGTTTAGGAGATTGAGATTGTCCAATCCCGGCCATTTGACCTGCTGCCTTTTGGCCTGTGGCCTTGAGAAGTGAAGAATATCCCTAAAACAGCAGATTGATCCACCAGCCAAACATCTCCCACTTCATCACTGCATGAAAATACTGTTGAGTTGGACCAAGAGTTGGAGCTGTATCCATGGGAGGTCTGAGTGGTGGAGGGGTTAGAATTAAAAACTAACATTGAGTTAGCCCATGGCTGAAAAGTCTGAATAATCTGTGACTAGGCTGTACACGGTATTTCCTGACCAGGGAGCAGTAACTCTTGCAGTCAGGTTAGAGCAGGCTGCTGACAGATCTGCCACAGTGTGTATTATTTCCCTCCCTGAGTGGGAGAATCTCTTTCCCAGCCCCAGCTCCTGGAAATGGGACCTGGGAGGAAGTGTCTCCCTGTGGCCACCCAGGCAAAGGGCCCAGCAATCTGAACTCTCCATCACTTGCCACATGCCAAACTGGATGGGTCACGACCATATTGGTTTCTGAAAACGCATGGAAATAGTTTTTTTGAGCTCATAAACATCAGAGTGTCTCTTGTTAGCATGACTACTTAATATTTTGAAGATTTATTTTCCCCCTTAGTGCTTTGTATGCAAAGTGTTGTACTCTTGGTAGCCTAACTGTGGGTTAAGCATGACAATCCTCACGCAGCTCGAAGGGGATGAGGATTCACCTGTGCCCCAGTCTCATTTTGCATTGTGTGGAGAAGCTGCCTAGATAAGCTGCCTGAGGACTGTCTTTTCAGAACCATCTGTTTTTTTCTTTTTGTTGGCTTGAGCCCCAAAGCTTTAGTTTTGCATGTCAGTGACAAACCCTTTGTGACTTTGGTGTCACGGGAAATGGAGAAGAAGCTGATGAAAAGCAGAGTCTTGCTGTCTGTTACACGGTTTAGAGAGAGGCACTGATCTGCTGGCAGAGGTGTCTGTGGGTGGATTATTCAGCTGTAAATAGGGTTCTAGAGCTGGAGTCCAGACCAGGCAAAACAACTGAATGGGAATGTTGCCTGGAGTCAGGGCTGCACAAGTCAGCCCATGGTCCTTTTTTCCCCCTCTGCTGCATTTTGCCTTGTTTGCATCTGCTTGCAAATCGACTGTACGTACTGGTGCATAAAGTGAGTTAATTTTGATCTTGGCCTGTGCTTATTTGCAGGTACTCATCCATCAGCCTGTAGTTGTTTATTTTGCCCTCTTCCAGGATCATCTCTGCAGATCCTGACTTGCAGGCTAGAAAGACTCAAGCTGGGAGAGCAGATTGCTTGGGGTGTGCTCAGGTTTTGTCATCTGCTTTGTGAAGTATGTTTGTTTGAGTTCTTTGTAGGAAAGTAAACAGCTGCCTAATAACTTTAAATGTTATATACTATGTCAAAGCAATAGCAGCACTGCTAATTTAGTGATCATAGGAAGACAGGACTGTTGTGTGAAATTAGAGAAGATTGTATCTTTGTTATTTTCTTTTATCTGAGAAGGCAAAGAAAGCCTGCTCTATTAGTTTTTTCTAGAGCAGCAATATGTTCTTATCTTAAACATGCCATGTAACATAAATAATTAACCACAAGGATTAAAAATAGAAATAAATATAGGTTAGTAATCCTGTGTGTAGATGAATCTTTTCTCCGTTTGAGAAAAAATACAGGATTACACCAGTGTATACCTTGTGTGAGTGAGATCAAAATTAGATCACTGAATGTTTAGGTGCTCTGTCTGTGTTTGGCAATTCTTCTGTCTCAGTGATTTTCAGAAGACTGCTGGAGTCTATTTATAGCACAGATTTTGAGCATCTGACACATAAGCTCCTGTGGACAGTCGGGTTAGTTTTTAAATGCAAAATACACAGAGTTTGCTCAAGTTGAAAATGCTTTTTTAATATTTCCTTGTTAAGCTGTCACCTTCCCCTCCAAGCTGGAAACTTGGTCCTTTGTGAGCTTGGGATCAGTCTGAAGTAACTCCTTTCTAGCATGGGAATTTATTTCAGGTTCATGGGGATATAAGCAGGATCAGAGCGTTGCCCAGCCCTTGGACACACAAACACTGCAGAAACAGAGATCACCTTTGGAGTGCTTTGTGGTAACTTTGAATTTAAATTGCCTTTGAACAAAAATATAGTTTGCTGTCTGTAGACTGACTTTTTGTTGTGGTTGACTTGTAAAGGAAGGGAGGGTTTTTTAGACAAGTAAAGGAGACTTGTAAAAAAGAGGGAGAGTGACTTTTTACATGGGCAGATAGTGACAAGACAGGGGGGAATGGTTTTAAACTAAAAGAGGAGAGATTGAGATTAGATGTTTGAAAGAAATTTGTTACTCAGAGGGTGGTGAGGCCCTGGCACAGGTTGCCCAGAGAAGCTGTGGCTGCCCCATCCCTGGAAGTGTTCAAGGCCAAGCTGGATGGGGCTCGGAGCAACCTGGGCTAGTGGAAGGTGTCCCTGCCCATGGCAGGGGATGGAATGAGATGATCTTTACAG
>JAWWLV010000179.1:60058659-60078714 GCA_035041135.1 Platyrinchus mystaceus
GGATGGGGCTTGGAGCAACCTGGGATAGTGGAAGGTGTCCCTGCCCATGGCAGGGGGTTGGAATGAGATGATCTTTACAGTCCCTTTCAACCCAAACCATTCTAGGATTCTATGAATTCTTGTGGACTTGCAGATGAACCTCCTAGGATGGCTTATGAAGGAGAAATGGAGTGTATTCTGCACTCTTCCAGCTCTGTGGATGGCTGTTAATGATTTTACTCCTCATTAACCTGACATGCATTAAAGAAAACATGATAAATAAATAAATTAAAACTCTATGTTTTCTCCTCCAAGGGATTTCCCTGCTAGTCGGTCTAGATCTAACTCATGTAGATCCAATGCATCCGAATTTCCAACTGTGTCTGGTTGGAAAGCACATGGGAGAAGTTGTTTTGATAACTCCTGAAATGAGCCTCCTGGATATCACTGATCATCTGAGATATTTTTGAATTTTCACAAGAACAGCTGTACCTTGGAACCACTTCTCAAGGAATTCTCTTCTCTAGTATTTTGGCTCCCGAGGTCTCCTTCACGTCTGTGCTTTTTTGGTCTGCTGAGAGGAAACAGAAAAAGTAGAAATTTAAAATGCCTTTGGTGTAAACTCGGCTCAACCTTTGCTGCTTTTGGTGCTTACCTGCTGCAGGTATCCATGCTACCATCAGGGAAAAGCAATCCTACCAGGGCTGGAATTTTCCTGGCAAACTGAGAAGGACTTCCAAAGTTTCTGGGTGAAACTCAGCGTTATCACAGACAACCATGTTGATGTAATACTTCCTCTGGACTCAGTCTGCTTGCTGGGAATCGTGAGCTTTGGCTGTCTGCTACTCCTTGGATTTCAGCAGCATTTGAGCCAGGGAGCTCTTATCTGGTCAGGCTGCCTTGTCTGAGTTTGCCTGGCAGCTGGATCAGCTGGTTCTGTCTTCCTAAAGCCTTGTGACTGATAGATGTTTTTAAGGCCAGAAGGGACAGTTGAGGTTAACCTGACCTCCTTTATTTCTGTGTTTTCCTTATACACAAACGCACATTATTCTACAGACCAACGTTTAATAGATAAACCAAGACATACATGTAATATAATGTTAATGTTTTAAACCCACAGTACTGCAGTCAGGTAATTTTCCTTGAAGCTATGAGAAATCCTTGGAGAGTCAGGGTAGTCTCTGGCTGTAGTTGGACTCGGAGCCTCTGGATCTCAGCAAGGGAATGTGATGAAGTTTTATGCCTGGAGCTTGCTGTGAACTCGGAAGCGGTGCCTTGCTCCCAGCCTCCCATGTCTGGACACAGATTGGTCAGTTCCTGCTTAGGGGAAGGTCATTGCAAGCTCAAAGTGAATATTTATAGATACTAATCAATGGAAAAGGGAGAACAATTATTTATAGTCATGTTAGCAAATGCAAACTGTTTTGGAGTTACAGGCATGTTTTTAGCACCTTCTCCTTGGTGTGTCGCCGAGATCAGGCTCATGTCAGTGGAGCTTGCCCATAAGTCACCTCCTTTTTACACTTACTTTTGACCATAATTGTGTGCTCTAGTTGACAGACTGGATTTCTGAATGAAGTTTTGATTTCATATTCTAAATATAAAACAGGACCAGCCATGATGAGAAATTCTAGTTATTTTTGCCAGTGTACTTCATGAATAACAGTGGCAGTCAGTGGAGATCTTTTACCCCAGTGAAAACCCACAGATTTTACTGGAATTGTTGGAGATTTATCCTGGTGCAGTTGGGAAAACCTAGCCCATGTGTTGTCTGCCTTCCTAAATACATCTTGTGTTTCAGTCAGTGCATCTTATCCCAGAGCATGAAATAAAACAGAAACCTAAAATCCTAAAAGACAATGCAGGTTGGCAAATTTTCATTTGTATTTTCACTGACCTTGACCAATACAAGTTCTTCTTTCATCTCTCCTTACTTCAGCTTTTCTTGCCCTTAATCCTCTCCAGTGTTTGTAGGAGAGATGTTTGTGGATGTTTAGCAAGTATGGACCTCCTGCTAAAGCTGGAATGGTGATGGATGTCTGGCCATGGGAATGGAAAGTCTGTCCTTTAGGGTTTTATTCTAATGTCTGATCTCAATGAATTAAAAAAAACAATAAAACCACACCAAAACTGAGAAGTTCTGAAGTTTTTCTTTGGCTGTTCTCCCTTTGATCAGAGTAAATCCAGCCTTGTAAGAGTATTTCATCATGTATTTTTTGCCCATTTTGTGTTGCACATCCATCCAGGATAAGAATAATGCAAGGATAACTGCAAGTATCCAGCTGTTTGTTTGTTGTAGAAATTATTGTTTGATCCTGAATTAATTAGTTCTTAATGCGTTTCAGACTGATTTTATATAAACACTTGGAAAGAAAGGACTGAGAGATGACAAAAAAATTAACTGGTTATGATAGAATTAAAAAAAAAGACTAAAAATGCTTTATAGTTTTGCAGAACAGCAAGCTTTTTTCCCAGCTAATATGAATTGTTTAGGAGTTTTTATAAAGAGGGCTGCATTTACTTCCTGCTGTCTGATTAGGAGTTTGGGCCTTTTATACATTTCAGCTTGGTATGTTTGCCAAGCACTCTTATTACTTCAATCAATTTAAATTTGCAAGACTGATGATCCTGACAGAAGCCATTGGCACATCATGTGATCCTGGAAGCTAAAAATACCATTCTCTATGGGGCTTACTTATTTCATGCTTCAAAGCCTAAGAAATGTTCGTTTTAGGAGAGGGGGGAAAAAAGAAGTTTGCACTTCGAGCGATACCAATAACTAAGTGAAGGAAAAATACCTCGGGCTTTTCATGGAATCTTTGGGATGTTCTGTTGTTGCAGTGATGAATTATAAGGTGCTTTGTGGAAGTGCCTGAAGATTCCAATTGGAGAGTGAGACACAAGGTCAGGATACAGAAGAGCATCTCCTCTACTGTGGCATGAGAGGGTGAGATAGGAAGGAGGATGGGGCATGGTCCTGTCTCAGCAGGCATAGGAACAGGACCAGCTCTAACGTGTTTTCCTTGATCCAGGCTGCCAAGCTTCATATCTTCATTAACTAAATGATGTTTTCCTGCCCCAGATGTGACAGCTGAAAGAGAGGTACAAGAATTACATCAAGTCTGCTCTGGACTGTGACTTTTCTTTTTAGAGACTGTGTTTTAGGGCCTCTGTGTGGCCATACAGACATATGCTTTGGCCTGTTTTGGGGTCATTTGGCTCCACCATTCACTATGTGCACATGCAAGTAAATACTAGTGGGATGCTTGAATTTAGTCTGTTGAAGTCTCTGTGCTTGCCTTCCTGAGCATGATACAAAATGCTACTGAGAGCTTTAAAACCTGCTTTCTGTTGCTCAACACTTATTCAGAGCTAAGGAACCTGAAAAAAATTCAGTGCTCCATGGGTTTGTTCTGTCTGACTGGCTCTGCATTGGAATTAACCTTTGCAGCAGCTACAAGCTACAATCTCATCTTCTGAGGAGCTCTAAAGTTGTTCCTTGCGTTTTGCTGCCTCAGCTGGAGGTAAAAATAGCAGACAACTCCTAAGCCTATTTGAAGGGTGATGAGGGTCAACATCCTTGTCCTCCAAGTTGCAGCTTGGGAGGTTCATTTGGGGAATTTTTGGCACAGGCAGTGCTGCACAGAAGCAGGCTGTCCCAGGGAATGGCAGAAACTCCACCCTTGGCTCTCAGAATTCAGCTGGATAAAGCCATGGCTGACCCTGATCTGATACTGGCCTTGGTACCACTTTGAGTAAGAAGTGTCATGGGAAGGGACCTTGGAATGTCTCCAACGTTTCTATGTCTCTGCTGCAGAACAGCTGCTTTTTTATCAATGACTGATTAACGAGGAGTATTTAATTAGTGCCCAGCACTGTGGGTTTCCAATGATATCCCTGCTGGTGGTGAGAGACAATGTTGTGATGTGTTTTTTTTCTTTTTTTTCCTAATTTTCACCTTTTTCTCTCAGTGAAGGGATTTGGGCAGCAGGCAGAAGAGATGCCACTGTACCCAAAATATATTTCATAGGCTTAATTTTGGCACCTGACTCTGTGTGAGCACACACTTGCCTGCAGAGTAGTAGGATACAGAATGAGGCCCTTTTTTCTCTCTTTGACCTTCACGTCTGGAGAGCTGAGCTGAGCTGATTCTTCACCCTTGGAATATTTTCTTCACTTGTGTTATTCCACAAGTATTTGTGCCCTGTCCTGGCATGAGAAGTCTGAGCTATGGTGAGCTGTCACCTTTCAGCTCCACAGATCACACCTGGAAAACTTGGGCTCTCCTTGCTCTCCAGAAGCAACCATGACAAACTTCTTGTAGCTTCTGATTGGCATTTCCATTTTGTCATTCCAGGCTGTTTTGTGACACCCAAGCAATAACTTAGTTCTGATAGAGCCAGGAGAACTTAAGCCTGATGTGATAAAGCTGAAAAGGTTGGAGGTAAAGTCTGATGCAAGTAGCTGGAGGGTTACTTAGAGAATTACCTTGTACAGAGAAGCATTTGACTCAGCATTGTCCTGACAGGGACTTAAATTATTTGCAAGTGGTAAGAGTTCTCTAATGGGATGAACAAACACACGAAGGAAGAGCTAAACAGCAATTTGCACTTTGGGCACAAAGCAGGTTCTCAGTTCTTCTCTCTTTTCGTTTAGAGGATTTTCTGTGTAAACAGCACCTCAGGGTTGCTGGAAAATCTGGAGATTGTTTTTTTATATGTAAATGTGTCCTCTTCCTCCAAACTGCATGGGAATGAAGAAGAAAAAGGGATTTTTTTCATAGATGGCCTGGGGAAAATCTTCCTTGAAAAGTCTAATAAGGATCAAATTAGTGCAAATAAGATTTGATTAGCTCCAGAAAGGGCAGTTTCATAGGACTAATCCTTGGCTCTTTTTTTCCCCTTGAACTACTTAGTTATCAGGCAACGGTAGGATTGCTTTCATCTGCTGGAGGCAGGAGACAAATGAAGTGATGTACTGAGCAACATACTGTCATCCTTCCTGCCACATCCATCCCTTTGGTGTGGAGCAAAAGAAGTTAAAACCTTGCAACATTTGTTTGGGTCTGGCCCTTGGTGATAAAGGATCCCACTGCAATAGATGTGCAAACCGTGCCAATTAAATCAAATGTCCGTCCTCCAGTGGAGCTTATTCACTCTCCATCTAACTACAAACATTTGTTAAATCTGTGCTTTTGAGCTAAATATAAGCCTGAGCTTGCTCAGGAGACCATGTCCTCTGCTCCTGCTGGTAACCTGCAAGCTGGGGTGAGGAGAAGGATCTTGTGTGATCCCCAGTGGTGGAACACAGATGTCCCATGGCTGGGTGCATCGTTCAAGGCTGGTGTTCCTAAGTTGTCCAGTTCCAGGAAGGCTGGGATAACCTAGAAAGGGTTTTAGGTCAGCTGAATAAAGAACTCCGAGTGCTCAAGTTAGAGGTGTGTGAGGTGTTGTGTGGGTTATTTTTTCTTTGTTTGTTGTTTTTAAATGGGTAGGGAACCTTTGGCAATGATCTGTCTCCTGAAATTCTGGTAGGACGAAATTGGACAAAGACAAGTTCTTGGATTTTTAATTTCCCTCTCAGCTCTTTTGCAGAGCTTTGCGGAACTTATTGGTGGAAGAAGCTTTTCTTGTCTTTCTGGAGTCATTATTACTTTGTTTCAAGGAGTATTTGATGGTGAAAGGAAGCATCCAGTGAAAGTAAACCATTCCTAATCCCAGCAGCAGAGCCTTTCCTTCCTTTGTAACAGAGACACAGCAGCTAAGAGAACTGGATAGAAATACATGGGCTCATTTAACATTCTGGCAATCTGAAGCAGACAAAGTTCATCTTAAATTTACTTTGTCCCCTAAAATATCAGCTTGGTGAGACGTGCCCTTCAGGGATAAGTTCCTCTAATCATAAATAAAACATGTGCTTTCCAAGGAAGGTAAAAGAAGGAAAGAGAACTGAAAGATTCAGCAGTAAATTAAGAGTATTGCTTTGCTTTACTGGGGTGCTTTTCTCCTTAACAATGTTGATGTCAATTTTGGTTGATGCAGGAAAAGGTTCTGTTTTGATCTCTTCCCAGTTTCTTGAATTTTGCTTCATACTGGCGTGAAATGATTTGGGTTGTTTTAAGTAGTTTTTTTTTATTATTTATTTCACCTCCTGGTACTTAATTATGCATCTGAAAGAAAGAAAGTTCAAAATTGGGATCAGATTGCTAGTTATAAGAACTTCTCTTGCATTGTATTTACCGCAGCTGCTGAATTTCTGGCTCTCAACCATCTTTATTATGGAGTAAAAAATATGTGAGGCAGGAATCAGTGCCTTACATAATCAGTCCACCTTCTGCAGTGAACTTCTGCTTTGGCTGGAATGCTAAAAGAATGTTTGTTTACCAGAGATGAATTTTTTTCTCTCTTTAGGAAGATTCTTTAGCTGCTGGAGCAGATAATCTCCTGTAGGCTGTAAAAGAGATACTAAGGTCAGCACAAACATTCGTGTTTTGCCCAGCTGGGCTGGTGAAAAACAGACACATTTGCTAGAAAAAAACACATTTGGAGGAGCTGTTGGTGAAAGAAAAGAAATAAAAAAAGGACATAAAAGGGGGCATAAAAGCATTGTTGTGCCTGACCCTTTAGTGGGAACTTTATGGTTCCCTTCAGAAGGAGCTGACTTGGATGTGCAGGGATGTACACACAACCAAGAAGAACCTCTCTCAGTGAGTTGGAGCATTTGAAAAGTTGAAGGAAGATCTGGGCAGCAGTGAACAGTGGCTACAAACACTCCCTGGTGGCCTGGGATTTAATTCAGGGGCTGCTTCCCTCAGAGCTTTTGTGCTGTTCTGGCTGACTGGTGATAACCAAGCTGCTCCCTCTGCTGTGGCCAAGTGTCCACGCAGCAGATGATGCTTTCCATCAGAATCTGCACTAGTTTTGGGATGGCGGGAATGTTTTGGCTGATTGTGGCCTGAAGTGAAGGCAGAGAGGTTTAGTGTTCACCTTTCTGTTGCTCATACAAATCTGAGCTGCTTACTGCCGTGGTGGATGGTGCAACCTCTGGATTTCACACCGGGGTGACAGGAACATGCTTCTGTTGGATGGTGATTGCACAGGTTAAAAGCAAATTCCCCCTTAACTCAGTCCCACAGAGTTGGGCAGAATTTGCCAGTCAATGGCAGCAGAGAACTGCTCCCAGGATGTCAATCCTCAGGCTGGGTAGGCATTCAGGTTGATAGGAGCTTCCCAGTCCCTGCTTCCCGTTCTTCAGGCCTCGTATTTCCAACACCCAGCAGCATCAGGCCTTTTGCAGAATTGCATGTCTAAATCAGAGCTGCCTTGTGAATTGGATTGCTTAATGGAATGAGCACTGCTATAATCCTAAGTAATCACCAATATGCCAGCGTCTCAGGGGAGGGGAAAAAAAAAAAGAATCCGTGAAATCATTTTTTATTGAAACAGTAATGAAGTAGATTGCCTGGTGTGTGCATTGCTGGGTTAGTCACGTTGGGTTGGAGCACAAGCCATCATTTTGTACTGAACTGTTTCATTTTAACGAATAGCAAAATTATATCCGTGTTTGATTACTCGGAGGTGTAGTAATGGGGCAGGTGAGAGCATAATCCTCATTTTTCTCTAAGAAGAGTGTTTTTTCTGAAACTTTATGTCTCCATCTTGTTGACACAACACAACAGCGCAACAATCCAAGGTCTTCATGGAACATTTAGTAATTTTGATCCTTAGGTAATTCCACTAAATGTTTTGCTGAAGCGTGGCTGGTTTTTGCAGAGAGTAACAGCGATGGATTCAGCAGGCCTTGCTCTGCTCCTGCCACTCTAAGTGTGACTTGTAGTTTTCTGCTTCTAATTGATAGTAAACCAGATACATGTCCCATTTTCGTACCATGATGAAGGGCACAGTGCTGCAGCCTGTGGAGTGTGAGATGTGCTGGTTTTGAAGGATTGAAGGACTCTGGTGCACTTTGAAATGTCTCAGGTGACTTGAGGACCTTTCCTATGCTCATGAGCATAACTGAGTCATTTGTACTTGTATCCCACAGACCTGAAGCTCTTCTGGGCCAGCTCAGTCTCTGATAAACTCTCCTTCAGTGGTTACTCCAGTCCAGATCTACTCTTGGGGTTTTTCTAGAGCAAACCAGAGCATCTCTGCCTGAGGCTGATACCAACTTTCTAGCCCTTGACTATGTCTACTTAGATATCTAAATACCTGGAGTCAGCACAAGGGGATTTAGAAGCAGTTGTGCTCTTGGTAGGTTTCTTGTTCCTAAACCACCTAAATGCTTCAGATTTCTTCAGCTAGTCTTGTGAATGAAATGCTACAGTTCCAGGTTTTGGGTGTATCGCTGTGTTTGGCAAATTTACCTCGTCAGCCACAGGATTACAGCTCCTGTTGTTGCTGTGTAGAGTAAGTGAGTATATAGAGTAAGTAAGTTGTATGGAGCTAGGGCAGATAGAAAGTGGGGGAAAGGAGTGAGAGAACTAAGGCAGTCTAACCCCAATTTCCCAATTTATTTTAATCTGCTGTCACATTGCTGAAGCGTTGCCTCATTCTGCTCATATGGTTTTTGCTCGGTATTATTTGCAGGGCAGGGTTAAGGTTATGCCAGTGCACCAAATGCACATCCATCACAGGTTTGGATTGCCAGTCTTAACTCACAGGTCTCTGTGTTTGCCTTGTACCTGATCCCGTAATGAGTGTGAGGGTATAGTGAATATTTCTCTGAAACTCAGCAACATGCTTTAGATTAGCTGCTCATAGTGATCACATCCTACTCTGAGGTGGCAAAAATGTTAAACCTTGACTGTTCTCTTCTTTCAGCCTTAACTTATTGATGTGCGCCCTCAACTTACCTTGATGTATTTTCTTTTTTCTGTTTGAGTCTTTGCACAAGGAAACCACACAGCCTAAGCCAAGTTCAAATTATTACCTTTTTTTTTTGTGTGTGTGCTTTTATTGTTACTGTTTTCCTTAGTGCAAGAGCAATCAGAAGCTGGCTCTCTACTTGGGTATGATCCATCACTATTTGAAGGCATTGGTTTGCCACTGGAAGGTGTCCATACAGTTGATTGAGTGTTACCGTTTTCCCTCCTTTTCCAGCCCGCATCAGACATGCATTTTTATCAATGTGTTCTGGGCAACAAGCGGTGCAGTATGAAGGGCAGCCAACTGAGGCAGGACAGATCTCAGAGGTGAGCAGTGGCTTTATCACTCAACACCCAGCTGGGAATTTTCCAGCTGACAGACACCAGAAGATGGCATTTTGTTGGAGGGGTGGGATTCTTGTGGGAATGCTTCCTCTGAACTGACAAATGAGGAATACCTGTCAGGTCAGAGAAGAAATTCTGACCAAAAGGAATAACCAGTTTCCTGGTGCTAGGGCTGTGCTGTGGGAGCATGGGGCTCAAAACTTGTCATTTGTAGGAATTTTCAGCAAGGCCAGATGTAAAATGCAGTGAAGGCCATCAGGGTGGGCAGGAGACCAGGGCACAGCCTGTTGTTTTGGTCCCCAGATAGGTAAAGCTGTGTTTTATAGAGGGTGGAGTCATACCCCTTTCAGACATGAGGCAATCAATGTATGTTGCAGCAAGAAAAATCCGTTTGGATATCAGGGTGGGTGGAATCCACCATGAGAGCAGGTAAGAGCTGACGTGGGGTCAGCTGGGAAAACTCTTTGGAGACATTCAAAACTCAACTGGGTGAGGCCCTGGGCAACCTGACCTCACTGATGTGGGGTCCTGGCCTGAGCAGAAGGTTGGACAAGCCCATGGAGGACTCCTCCAGCTTCAGTTACTCTGTCACTGTCACAGTCATCACCTGGACAGCTTGGAAGTCCTGGAGGGGAATGGAGGAGCCTCATCATAAAGCTGTTATGCTCTGAGACATTCTGTGAGTTAATAGAAATAAAATTGGTGCTCACAGTGGGCCTGAAATTGCAAGAAATCTTTCCAAGAAGTGTTTTGTTGTGGAAAAGTATAGTGACCTGGAGGAGATGGAGTGTCCCTCCCTGCTTGGCAGCCCTTGGCAAGGCTTGTCTTCAGCAAAAGCTGCAATCTGTTTCTTGTTCAGCAAATGAGAATCACATCCCAGCTGCTGGAGAGTAAAATTTAAACTGTCTGGGCCAGTCATCTAGATCCAGCATCACAATTCCTGTGTCCTGTCAAGGTCACTCCAATGCCTTGCTGGAAGGAGATGGGTGATGGGCTTTGTGGCTGAGTGTGAGGTGTTGAAAGGCTTGTCCAGTACAGGACAGGCAGGACTGAGATCATATGCAGTGTCTGTCCTCAAAACATTAAAAAGAAGGGAATAAGCTATTCTCCATGTTCCCCAAAGGCAAGGGCAAGAAGTATTTGTCTGACATGAGAACTGCAGCAGGAGATGTTTAGTGCACCCTTCAGGAAGGATGGGTCAGTGCTTGGATCTTCAGGGAGGGATCTCACAGAACGGAATCATGGAATCACAGAATATCCTGGGTTGGAAGGGACCCACGAGGATCATCCAAGCCCAACTCTTGGCCTTACATGGGACAACCCCAAGAATCCTACCAAGTGCCTTGTCAAACACTTCTTGAACTCTGTCAGGCTTGGGGCTGTCACCACCTCCCTGGGGAGACTGTTCCCCAAGCTCTCTCTGAGAGTGCTTTTCCACATCAGTCTAGACAAACCTCTGTTTGGTTCTCTTTGGTTGTGTCTTGTGGGTAAACTTGAGACCAGCCACATTTCTATGCCAGTTTTGGTTGGTTTATATTTGTAGGAGCAGAATACACTGAGAGCAGTGATTACCAATACTGCTGCTTCACGTTGGTAGTCTTCCCCAAAATCCATGGAGCTGCTTGAAGGACTCATTGTTTCAGAGGCATAAAGACTCAGAAGGGTTGCCTGAGTGCTCCTGCCTTTAGGGCACGAAGCACAGGGTGGTAGTGGGCAGGAGGCAGGGCCACAGCCACACCTTCTGTGTCATCCCTTCCCCAGGTTTGCAGCTGTCCTGGTGAAAACAGCGTGGCTCCAGAAGGCCCGTGTTGGACACAAGGCCATCCATCACAGCACAGCCTGACAGCTCCTGAGGCTGCACAGTTGTGAAAAATATGGATGGGAGAACAAGCTGTTCCACTTGAGGTCTCTGAAGTGGATTTGTGATATCTGCACAAAAGCCAACTCTGTCCCGAAATCAATCTGCTGCTTCACAGCACAGGAAGGTGCCAGGGCTGCTTTCTGCCATGGGGATGTTCAGGACAGCTGCATTCTTTGTCTGCCCTAGGCAGTGGTTGATCCAGGTGACCTTTCCAGCTGGAAGGTCTTGTCCCTTTTCCTGCTGGTGGGCTCCAGTTGCAGTGTTGCTTCAATAATTTCCGTTTTCCTTCTGAGGACCTTCCTCGCTCATATTTTTTCCCTACAGGGTTGTTTGCTTTTACATCACTTCCCCTCCCTGCCACGTTTGGGGTAGAGTCAGGAGAAGCTTTTTTCCTGTTGCTGTTGCAGTTGATGCCGGTACTGTGAGGAGCCCAAGGGATGCTGAGAAAAACGAGACAGGATATAAAAAACCCACACCTTTATGTAATGTATCTCACTTTCCTGTTCTGAGTGGAGATCACTGGTGTGCCTGATCTGAGGGGGAGAGGTTATCCATGTTCTGCTCAGCGATGCTCTCTCCTCCTTTCCTTTGCTCTGTATTTTCAGCACGTTCCCAATGGGGGTGATGCCAACTTGTCTTGTGTCGTTCAGCACCATTTTACTGCATCCCATAACTTGTAAATCCCACAGATGAAATATGTCAGCAGGAAGCAAAACCAGCTGATACTTCTCTTTGGAAACTGCTGTTTTCATCCTTTAACCCGCAAGTCTTTGAATTATGAAATACTGGCCCTCACCTAGGAGCTGTAAACAAGGCAGCTCTGGGTTTTCTAGGCTGTACCTCTTTGAGTGTATCTCACCTCTGTTTTGCTGTGCCTGATTTATGGCAGACTTTGCAAACCAAGTTATACTTGGGTTAGAAAGGCATGTGGTGAAAATTCCTGGAGAAAGCAGCCTTTCGGAGCAAGTTAGAAATAAATGTCTTACAAATGGCAATGTTAATTCCTGCCTTAAATGTGTAATCAGTGTGGTTGTGCCATAATTTAAAGGTAATAAAACTAAATAGGTCTATAAATATGCATCTGTGTAGCACAAACCTTGCTTACAGCTGCAGCAGGCAATGGAGGGTCTTTGTGGGGGCTTTGACTCTGGTCTGGAGCTGAATTCACTGTGCACACAGGAAGGAATAGACACATCTCTCACATTGTCCTCAATTGAAATTTGTGCCGTGACAGGCAAGAAAGGGGCCGTTCCTTTAGAATAAAAACGTGCTCTTTTTGAGCTGTTTGGTGATGAGGGCACAGACTAACAGGCCAGAGAAGAACCTGTAGTAGTAGTAGACCTGACAAATAAGTTTGCTTGGATGTGGAGTGGCTTTATGGCTCAGAGTAGGGAAAGGCAGCTCCAAGTCGCTGTCAGGTTGCTGGAATAAAGTATCTACTTACATGGGCAAAATAGCTCATTGTAATGCTTGAATAGACTGTTATTTAAAGGCCCGTGAGTCTCATTCTATATACAGCAACATTTCAAGGGGTAAAAAGACTACATTTATATTGGTATTTTATTAAAATTTATGCTGGTGCAGCAGTACTGGAGCTCCAGTGGAAGCTGAGTTGGCTCTTTCATTCAAAGTCACGGTTCTGCCTGCTCATAACTTAGTGAAAAATTACCTGTGGAGACAGAGGTTTCTCATCCTGATCTCAGCCTGCTGGGGTGTTTGGTCTTTTAAATGCTTCATAACCGCTCTCTGCTGCCGGGGGCTTTTAAGTGATGGGGCTGGAGAGAGTGTTTTCCTGGTAAGGCTTTCTTTGTATTGAGGGTTTGATGCTCTATTTTCTTACTTAACTAATTCTTTGCAGTTGCAGAGATTGAGGACATGGCTTCAGTGCTTCCTGTAGAAAAACAGAGGAACTCCTCAGCCTCTGTACTGGGCGGGAAAGGGCGGGGAAGGCACAAGGATGTGAAAGGCTTTGCCACCCTTGCACAAGCTAGCCAGCATTAGAACCCAAGGGCAGCTGACTCCTCTGTGCCCTGGCCCACACTCCATCCTCAGTTAATGATCTCCAGCCTGTAGATCTAATGGGAAGGGCTGAAGTCATCTCCGGTAGCTCTTGGCCCCGTGGCTGTCACTTGGCCTCTTGCCTTGGTGCTGGCGTCCCCTGCAATGTGCACAGCTCAGACTGAAACAGGAGTCTGTTCTGCACTTGTCCCACACTGCTAATAAAAGGAAAAATAATACTGTAACCCCCTTTGTAGCTGGAAATAAAAATGACCTCGTTTTACTTAAACACAGCACAGTCTGGGTTGAACTGCACCTATGGTGCACCCTCTCCATTAATGATCCGTGTTCCTGTAGCCTCTCTGCTCAAGGGATTTTGTGCTTTGAAATTATTGTTCCAAGTGTCTCACTGAGGAACTGTTGCAGTATTTTTGACAGATTGTTTTGGTAGCTGGGAGGAAATTTTGGAGGATTTGTTTTTTTATTTTTTTTTAAAAAATTTTTTTATTTTTTTAAGGGGATGGTGTGTTCCCCTTTAAAATTTTATTTCCCTTTTTCCTCGTTCTCCTCTGTTCAGACAAACTAAGCCCTGTGCCCTTCCACTGAGGTGTTTTCTTTGTACGTGCTGGGGTAGTTTGTCCACAGCAGCCTTGGCTCAGGTGATGTCAGAGCTTGGCTCGGTGAGGTGTCCTCAGAGACAGGAGCCACCTGTCTCCACTGTTCTTTTGATGTTCGAGCCTGGCAAACCCCTGCTAGGGATGGCTGGCTGTGAATCCCTATTGAAATTCTGTCCCAGTGTTACTTTAAAAACCCTGCAGCAAGTGTTCAGGCCTGGAAATGCTGCAACCTTAAAACCCCACCTGACTTCTGGTTCCAGAGTGAAGTCATTCCACCAGAGTATTTGGTAGAGACGTGCTGCATCGGTGCTGATGCTTCAGCAGAATTTGTTTTCTTGTCCCATGACTTCCCCACATGATTTCATCTTAGTGGATGCCAAAGTCACCTCTGAAAGTCACCTCTGAAGTCCTTGTCCCATGTAATATTCCTTGCTAAATAGTTCCAGCCTGCCTGCTTGAAGGCCCTGTTGTAGTTTAATCCATGTAAATCTTCTGCTTTGTGTCTTCAAGTCACCTTTTCCATGGCTGGTCACATGTGTCCCATTGGCTTCACCCCAGAAATGTGAGACATGGGTGAGCAATCCTGAAATCTAAAGTGTCTCAGGACTCTCAGGGGTGATGTGATTTGGGTTGGAGGAGTGGACCTGCTCAGTGGTGGATGGGAAGCAGGACTTGTGTGAGGTGAAAATACCTTGGAAGCTCTTGCAAGATGAAGGCAGGAAAAGTGATGCTTCAGTTCTGCCTTTCTTTGAGAGCTAAAATGTAGGTGTCCTCATTTTTTTAACTTGTGACTTTGTCATCCAGTATATGGTCAAAAAGAGAAACTAAAGTGAGCAACTTGTTCCCTTTTTTATTTCCCTCCCCCCTCCCTCCACAGTTGATAAACATATCAGCAAGGATTGTGACCCGAGACTAGAAAACGTCTGGCTTCTTCCACTTGTTCTGTTCTTGCTTCTCAATAAGCAGAGAGAGCATCTCTTGGTCTCTTGCTGGTGCTTTTATGATGCTGATGCTCAGGTGAAGCCCTCTGGCAGGTTTGGGTGTGCTCCCAGCACCCCTGTTCCCGTGCTCTTGCCTGTACTGCTGCAGCTTTGCCATGTTCTGCAGTGGTTTTTATGATTGATAAAATGAATGTGTCAGGGTGGTTACATTTGGATTCTCTGCCTTGTCAGAGTTGTTCATGCAAAGTCTCTCTTAGCTTTCCATGGTGCTGTAGGTGCTGTGGACTGTGTTCCCTTCCCACCTCCATTATTTGGGGCTCGGTACAGCAAAGCTCTTAAGCCCATAGTTTATTCTGAGCCTGAAGAGGATTTCTCTGAGAATAGAGCTTGGGTCTCTGTTCCAAGTTTTGTTGTGATTATTTCAGTGACAATCAGAGAGCCAAGATAAGATAAGCAGAACTACAGACACGAGCTTGAGGTTTTTTAATTGCCTGCATCTCTGCAGTGAAGAAGCCAGTGGAAAGATCTTGTGAATTGATGCAAATACAGAGCAGATGCTCCAGCTGGTCTGGACTGGTTCCAGATCCGTGTCTTTCTGAGAAATGTGCTCCTTGGATCTCACTGGCATCTGGAGAGGAGGTGGGGGAATGCTGGTGGCTCCGCAGAGGGACAGTGTCTCTGCTGGTGACAGGCCCAAAAGTGGCACTGCCAATGAGCAGCTCCTTCTGCCATTCCCCCAGCTGGTTCTGAGATGCTGATGAACTACATGGCTTTACCCAAGGCCTGTCTGTTTTGATGACTAAGCCATTATAAGTATGTGGAAGAGAAATGCTGAGGAATTTTCTGCTCTGGAAGGGAATAATGTTGCTTGGTTGATTTGAAAGCCGATTTATGACATCAGGTCAAGCAGTTGCTTCTGCTGCTTCCCAATTAGAAGACTTATGTATTGATGGATGGCTGAGGTGAGGAAGTAAAAAATCTGGATTTGTTTTTCCTCCTAGAAGAGTCAGATTGCTGTTGCAGTGGTCATTTCTCTTCTCCTCTGATTAGGGCCTTGTTTATCTTAGGCGTGTGATGATACCAGTAATCATTGTGGCTCCTTTGATGCTGTGGAGATACCATCTATCAAAACTGGCTTGTGCTGCTTCAGTGACTCATTGTCCTTCTGGGATGTTCTGAGGATATGCCATGGAGCAACTTCTGATTTTATGGCATCACAGATGAGGAATCGCATAGAACTTTTCTTCTTCCTTTTCCATGTCTCCCCCTTGCAGACACCTCCCATTGGGTTAATCACACAAATCTATGAAGCTTTCTGATATCATATGTCATGGGAATGCTGTGGAGGTTTTAGGGAGCACCAGGCTCACTTTTTGGCACCACTGTCCAGGAGTGTCAGGGGGTTCTCTGGTTCAGAGAACTGGTGAACACGACCTAAAGGGTTTTTAAGTCCAGGTGAGTCAGCACTGAGGAACAACTATGAGCTTTTAAATGCATGAAAGAAAGACAGGACAAACTGTTCCCCAGGACCGTGGTGGATAGGGCAAGAGGTAATTTAGTTTAAGATGATAAAAGGGAGTTTGGCTTCATATCAGGAGAGATTTTCCCAAGACTCAGTAGGGAAAAACATATGAAACAGTGGGACTGACTGAGGAGGAGGCTGTGGAGTACCCACTGCTGGTGAGGGTGTGAAATGGATCCTGCTCTAGTGGAAGGTGGAGAAGGATAGGGAATGTCGTGCTGCATATGGTACCAGCCAGGCAGGGCTTTGCAGTGCCCTGTTTGATGATGAGAGCTGAGGGCATTTGGAATGGCAGAGCATGGAACGGGCAGTTCGGTTGCCCAGGCAAATTTTAATGGATTTGGTACACAGGGTGCTTAAAGAGTCCCCAGGGCACAGCACCTGGGCTTAAAGGGACAGTTCTCATCCTCAGAAGGCACTTTTGGTAAAAACCAAAGTTAAAAATGCTGAGATGACTTGCTGCATTATCAGCCTGAAACACTGCGAGTCAGACTGCAGGGACTGAGCTTTGTGCTCCCTCTTTGCTCTGCACACTGTCTGGGTGCCTCTGACTCAGTGCTGTGCTGGTTTAACTCCCTCCTCTTTGCTGCCCTCAGCTTGGGGCAGTGCCATCATCACCTCATCTTCTCTACAGCTAAGGTTTGATGTAAAAAAATTATAAAATAATGCTTGAATAAAAATCCTAAAGAAACCCCTTGAGTGTCTGGGGGAAGGGGTTGGGCGTGGGCTGAGCTTTTAATTCATGGAAATGTGCAAGTAGCTGTTCTGTGCTCACTCTCCCCTTCCTCTTATTCAAATAAGATCACACTGCCCTATCTCAGCTGCACATTTTGGGTCCTTGCACCCTGCCAGGAGAAGGATTTCTGTGGTTAACTAACAAGAAAAAGCTGCCAGGCTCAGTGTTCAGCAAATGACCTCAGTTCTTAATCTTCTTCTCTGAAAATACCAGGTTACTGTATAAAACGTTGCAGAGAAAATGCATCTGAGGAACTGCACTGTGTTTTCCATGGATCCTGGCTTCAGGTGGAGGAAAAATGTTGTAAAAATTTCTCCCCTTGCTGCATTTTACCATGACTTCTTGGAAGGCAGTTCAGACTGGGCTGGTGAGGTTCTTTTTGTTCTTAGTAACTTTTGAACCCGTTGCTCCATTTGAAGCAAATTATACAGATCTTGGGATTATTTGACTTTATAAATTATTCTAATTGTAATAATAATTAATGATCAGTATTAAAATCCTATAAATTCCATGAGTAATTAGTATTGGAAGTCAGAGAACTGATGCAAAAGGCCAGTGTGGAGTGGGGAATCCATAAGAGCCAGGTTTTTCTGGTTCTGCTATGCTGTATTTTCTTATTTCCATGTGAGACAGAGCCAAGAGGACTCCAGCATGGCAAAAAAGAAGCCTATCAAGGGATCTTTTCAAGTGCATTTTAGTTACTGGTTGGATCTTTTTACACCAGATTTTTTTCTTCCCTCTACATCCAAATGAGGCCATATCCTCTTATTTTTTTCGGTTCTGCCAAAACAGAAAGACAAGTGATTTTTTTTCATGTAATTCCACCTTGCATCTGTGACTGGGACATGCTGCATGTTGCTTCACATGAATTTTCTGAGCAATTCTTGATGAAGCTGAACTGTTTAAGCTAAGTCTCTGGTTTGATTGACAATTAAACAATGAAAACTTGGCCAGACTTCCCAAAACTGGCTTAGCCAGCAGCTACGTTACCTGAATCGCTTTGGTTTTTCTACTGATTTCAATCATCTTTCCCTTGCAGTGGGCCAGCTTGGGACAGCACTGGGAGGGTGATGAGGCCCTGGCACAGGTTTCCCAGAGAAACTATGGATGCCCCATCCCTGGAAGTGTTCAAGGCCAGGTTGGACAGGGCTTGGAGCAACGTGGGAGAGTGGAAGGTGTCCCTACCCATGGCAGGGGGTTGGAACTGGATGATCTTTAAGATCCCTTCCAACCCAAAGTATTCTCTGATTCTCTGATTCCACAAGCAGAGGCAAATTGCAGACATGACATTTTGTCTCTCATGCCCTCACACCCATTAGGTGTTGGCTGGAGGCATCTTTAAGACAGACATGCACAGACAGGTATCCAGGTGCAGAAAATTGGAGGTTGGAGGGAGACCTTTGAGATGCCTGTGATAAGTTGTGTTGGAGCTACTGACCAGCTTTGAGCCCTTGACAGGAAGCAAACAGCTCTGGAGCACTGTCCCAAGAGAATGGTTGGGGCTTTCAAATAGTTACAGCTCATTCTCAGGTGAAAAAAACCTTGCAAAGTGAGCAGCAGTGCTGCAGCCCAGCTTTGTACCATAGCCAGGTAATGAGAACTGATGTTATATCAACTTACAGCCTCAGCTCTGTGTCCACAATGCTTCACTTATCTGCTTCTCCTTCCTATGATCCTTGCCTGAGAGGGACTTGTGACCGTGGTGATAATTATATCTCTCTATATATGTCTCCATATTCTGCTCCTTGAAGTGTCTGAAAGCTTCCTCTTTGATGTGATTCTGCTCCCCAGAATACATTATACTTTCCCAAAACAAGTACTGTGCTTGTTATAATTATTGCAGAAGTGCTGAGCGTTTTCAAGTGCTTTTCATCATCCCCAAATGTGGAAATAGATGACTTGGCGCTTTCTTTTTACTGCCAGCTGCTAAAGAGGCCAGTTCTGGATTAGTAGAACACAGTGAATCCATTGCAAAGGAGTGTCTGTGGTGGTTGCACAGGACTGTTGTTGTGTAAGGACTGTGACTGTGTAATGCTGGAGATTGGGGTTTATCTTCTACCTGATACCTAGACTGGGGTTTTTGGTCTTTGACTTGGTTTCCAGTTGCACTCAGTTCTCAAGAGCAGGGACTGCCATGGGGCCACAGTGTCTGGTAGAAGAAATGGTCCTTTGTGCTGTCAGTCATGAAATCAGAGAATCACAGACTGGTTTGGGCTGGAAGAGACCTTAAACACCATCTAGTCCAACCCCCTGCCACAGGCAGGGACACCTTCCACTCTCCCACGTTGCTCCAAGCCCTGTCCAACCTGTCCCTGAACACTTCCAGGGATGGGGCATCCATAGTTTCTCTGGGAAACCTGTGCCAGAGCCACCCTCATTGTGGGGAAAAAAAAAAATCTTCCTTATATCTAGTCTGAATCAACCTTCTTTTGGTTTGCAATTGTTTGATGGACCAAGCTAAAGCCCCAGTGGGGTGGGACCCGTGTGCTTGGTACTTTACAAATAAAGGGCAGACTGATGCTGCGTTAATGTTCCAAGTCTGGGTTATTACTCCTAGTTTAACACTTGTTGTCATCTTCATCTCTCCCTCTTGTTCCTTGAGAGAAGAGAATGATGCCCCACCTGGCTGCTACCTCCTTTCAGGGAGCTGTAGAAAATTATAAGGTCCTCCCTGAGCCTCCTTTTCTGCAGGGTGAACACCCCCAACTCCCTCAGCTGCTCCTCATAATCACTCCTGGAGATTTTAAACGGGGGGACACATCACCTGTGCTGACTGATGTCACCCAGACCAGGCAGCTCTGCCCCTGCCGAATATTTTAACCAGATATTTCTTCTTCATTTTTGAAAAAAGGCTTGGTTTTCAGAGTTGTACTCACATTAGCCTGTGACTTTCTACAGATGGATTTCCATCTCTGCAGTGTTGTTTCTCTCTTCAACTTCTAACAAAAGCATTGAGAGCTACTTGCAAAAAATCAATATTTCAAATTAAATCCCCAATGAAAATTCTCAAGAGAATTAAGCTCCCCTGACAGTTTAATTCAATTTGTTGTCCTTAGAAAGAAAGCATACAACCTGTTATTTTAGGGAATGGGATGTAGCCTTTGTTGAGCTGCACAAACATATTATGGACACAATAAAGCCATAAAATTCTTTGGATGCAATTTTAAAAATAAACTTTCACTAAGCCTTC
>JAWWLV010000179.1:60080934-60103654 GCA_035041135.1 Platyrinchus mystaceus
AACTTGTGAACATCTGAAAAAAGGAGGGTTAAAGTGGGAGAATCTAATTTGTAATAAAAATGCAGCGTTGGTTTTTGAGGGTTTGGGTGACCATGGCAAATCCAAAGCACTGGGGAGCTGAGCTTTCAGTGTTTTTTAGGTGATGAGCACACAGGTGTGATATGAGGAGTGGGTTCAGCACATGTGCTTAGATTTGTCTGCAGGTAAAGGTGCATTTTGCTGTCCTGTGTTTTGCTGCTTTGTTGAGTCTGGGACTGGTGTGGTCTGAAGTACTTTGCCTGTCACCTCAGCAATGCAGGACCCATTGCCCTCTTGCTGTGGGAATGTGCTCCAATTTCATGCCCAGGGTATGAGCTGTGGCAGCTCTGAAAGAGTAATGCAGCTCCCCTGATGCTAAACATTTGTGGTTTGTGCAGAGATACTGGATAAAGTAAAAATAATGTGTATTTAGAGTAGTTTGACCTTATATTGCTGCCTGCTTTCCTTCTAGGAAGTCCAGCTGTGAATGCTTAAATGGTCTCTAGTGGTGCTTGCCAGCCAAGTATTTTTTGAGTGTAGCAGTGAGCATCTACTTACTCCTGACTCCCCAAATAAAACTAGCAGAGACCAGTGAAAAATATGGAGTCTCCAGTAGGCCTTGCGCTCTTTTAATTACTGCTTACAGAAGTTTTCCACTTGCTAGAAATACCCTGGTCATGTGGGCTAAAAGGACGTGAGGACTACAAGGGCACAGGGGTGTGACTGCAGCCTCTCAGCATCTCTTTGCTCCTGGGAGATGGCTGTGTTGATGCCAGCCAGCTCCTGCAAGGTGTCTCTACTGATCACAGGCTGTTCAACGGGGCAGAGCCTCATCTTAATCAAATAATCTTTGGTGTATCAGGTATGATTGTGTCTATCTGACTATTTATAGCCTGATACCCTGCGTGCCAGACACGTGTCCCAGATTGTGTCTGAGGGTATATTTGATAATAGATTTACAATTGCTGCAAAGAAGTGTGGCGATGGGCACAGAATTTTGATGGCTCTCCCTGTACTGCTGCTGTGGTTCAGATTTGTGGTTAAGGATGTTGTAGAAATGCAGAGGTGCTGCAGCAATGGCTGTCTCTACGGGCTTAATGTATTTACTTCCAGGGTGAACCTGGCTGTATTTTTAGCCTTGATTGGAAGGGAGAAATGTGCTAGCAGTTGTTTCAAGAGATTTTGGGGAGGGTTATTGTAGACAATGTAGAGACACAATGATTGTGGCTGGTACATAAGGCTATACAGGATATGGGGGATACCGGGTGGATATGTATGTTGCAGTCACACAGACACAGCTGCCCATTTTGTAATTCTCTATCACTTGCAATCATGATATCAAGACTCTATGGCAGCACAAACCCAAAGCTGAACTAAAGCAGAAAGCCCCAAATGAGATTCTGCTTTTCGTGAGCAGGCAGAACGGTTTTCCCATGGGATGACTTTAAAAGCAAAGGATTATAAAGATTGTAAAAATCCCCAAAGTTTACTTCTGCCTTCAGCTGCAAGGCTTGGACTGAGGCCCTTGTGACCCTCCTGCCTGCAGAGTCTAGAGCTTGTTGCTTAATGAAAATCTGGCAAAAAAATCTTGGCAGTTCATGAATTACCATCTTCATTTGTCATCTCAATCAAGAGGGTTCATCTTCACAGCAGACGTGGACAACTACAGACAAGTGTTCTGTGATCATTGCAAATGAGTTAAGAGAGGGAAGATCTACCTACAGAGAAGGAAAAAATGATACACTAACTATTCCTCTGCTGCTTTCTGTTTTTCTTGGTCACAGGCGGAAAACTTCAGCTGTAGCTTGTGTGTAACCACTAGAGCTCCTCCTTCACCTTGAAATGACAGGGAAGGAGCTTTACAAGGGGGTTCATTGAAAAAAATTATAGAACCACAGAATTACAGAATATCCTGAGCTGGAAAGGAGCCACAAGAATCCTCAAGTCCAGCTGCTGGCTCTGCACAGGACCACCCCAACAATACCACCCTGTGCCTGAGAGCATTGTCCAAACTTCTTGAACTCTGGCAGCCTTGTTGTTGTGATCACTTCCCTGGGGAGCTGTTCCAGTGCCCAACCACCCTGCAGATCTCTCTTTCCTGGAGAGATGGAACTGTGGCAGAAGTGGAAGGAGGAGGGTTTCTGTGCGTGAGTAGAAAAGGGATAAATCTGTAGGAGAACAAGGCATCATCTGTTCTCTTGCTCTGAGAACACCTTGTTTTTACAGAGATCTGCCCCCTTCACATGAGAGAGCTTTGTCAACAACAAACAAAAAAGAAAAAAAAAAAAGGAAGCAAAGTTAAAACTTCCTGCATAACCTACAATTCCCACTGGTCCCAAACAAAATGAGATGTGAGCACCTCTCTGACTTTAAATAGCACATAGGTAATCAGTCCTCAGAGTCTGGTGATAGCATCAGTAACACTGATTGGATTCAGGGGATTAAACAAAAGAACCAAATCCGTGCTGCTTTCATCTGCATCGGGGCGGCTGAAGAAAAAATCAATACTTATTAACTAAATAGGGACAATATTGTTAGCCCTGGAAGTTATTTTCCATTCTCTGTACTCTATTTAGAGCTTGTGAATGATGTGAGTCCATCCACTGCAGAGGAGACAAAGGGTGATTTGGGGGTTAAAAGTTAAAATGGGTCTGAGATTTGGTTTAGATTCTCTGCTGTTCCACAGGCTCCTCATGTGACCTTGGGGATGTTCTTAAGCTTCCTGCAAATATTAGGCAATGTCTCCTCACTCATGTAGAGGGGGAGTGATTGTGGGTTGGCAACTCAGTTTATGGCCAAGTTCAGCCAAGCCTGCCTCCTTTTGTTCCTTGTGGACTTGGATCTTCCTCAGTTTTGGTTTGATGATGGTGTCTCATTCTTCAGTGTCCGGAACTGCTCTATGAGCTTCCCACTGTCCACTCCCATTACTTAAGCTGGAAAGTCAGAGGAGCTGACTTTGTGACTCTGGCTGGTCATGGCCAAGGTGTTCCAGCTAGTCCCTTTCTGTAACCTTTCCATACAAACTCCAACAACTCAGCCAGGAAAGGTCTCTGCTGTTTCTCTGTGCCAGCTCTAGTCTGTGCCACCTTAACTGGCTGAGCACTTTTCAGTGATTTATGATTAACAGAGACACTTTCAAGGGTTTGTGGGTTTTTTTTCCCTGGCCCTGCCTATGCTGACAGTGACCTTATCTGCATTTAACTTTGCCTTCTGGATTCTTGAAGACAAGCATAGATTTAAGCAGTCCGAAAAGAAAGATTAAGCCATCCTTTTAGCTAATCTTCATGCAGAGGAGACTGTCTGCTCTTCCTGTCTTGGGTTTGAGAAATTCTATTATACTACAGCATATCTCCCAGGAAGGATTTGAGTGATGATGTTAGCAGCCCACCTTACACTAATTTTTACACTTAATAGCATATGATAAGCCTCTCGTTGTCTGCAGAGTAGGATTTTCTTTTTGAAAAATGACTCCTGTCATTTGTTGTGCTGCAGCATGAAAACATTTCGCAGCGTTCTCTCTGAGGAGTTTTAACTATCCAGTGTTTGCTGCCTGGTGATTATTTCCACTTTGAACCCAACATACTCCTGAGCCAGCGTTGTTGCTAGGAGGTTTATAGGGACAGGATTATGGTCACAGAATTCTCCATGGACTTCTTGCAGTACACCTGATAGAGCTGTGAGGTCTCTGATCACCTGTCAGTTCTTTGGGACATTCCTCTGGGTCTTCAATTTGTCCCTTCTTACAAAGCTTCCTGCCAAAACAACTCCCTTCAAAGACACTGCCCCCCTTAGTTCAAAGCCACTTGAGGTGTTAGAGCTCTCAAAAGCCTTCAAACCGTGGCATTTCAGCCCGTCTGTACCTGCAGAATAATCTCACACTTTCCCCAAAAGACAGTCACTGATAATTTCCTCTGAGACCTCATTAGAGAATGTAAAGATTTTCCTCAGTGGATTTATGGCTTGGTCCTCTATCCTGGCAGCTGGAACGTCCCTGGTTGCTGTCATTCATCCTTCTGCCCTGCACTTCATAGAGTCATAGAATCATAGGATTGTTTAGGTTGGAAAAGACTTCTAAAATCAATGAGTCCAATCGTTCCTCCAGCACTGCCAAACCTACCACTAACCCATGTCCCCAGGCGCCACATCCACCTACCTTTTGGTGGCTCCACCACTTCCCTGGGCAGCCTATTCCAGTGCCTGATCACCCTTTCTGGCATTTTTGCTCCTTTAGAATTCCCTCTTTTATCCTCTATCCTTCTGCCATGCCGATTTCCACTGTTTCTCACCTGCCCTTTAGTGACCTCTTTGTGGTATCTCTTCTTTTCCCTCCTTTTAATCTCTGGTATCTTTTCCTTCCTCCCTCCCCAAGTACTGAGTCTTTTTTTGCTGGCTTTTTCAGCTATTTCCTAACTACATCCCCAGTCACTGAGGTGGGCTTTGTAAAGCTGTCTTTTCCTTAAAGTGATTCCTGGGCCTGAACTCTGGCCATGTGATACATTTGAAACTTCTGCTTTTAAAACCCATTACAAGAAAGCTTAGGAACCATCTGCTTCCCTTTTATAGATAGAATGTAAGCAAACTGCTGTATTGGCCAAAATGATGTGGTCATTAAATCACTGTGATGTTTCTCATTGTCAGGCTGAAGTTCTGCCACCCCAGCCTAAAACCAAAGTGCTTTCAATTCTGCATGTGCAGGCAAACCACCACTTGGTGTTAAATGCATTGATTAAATGTTCTGCTCAAGTGTGCTCAGTGAAGCAAATGCTACCCAGACTGGATCATCTTCCCTGCTGGAACATCTTTTTCATGTCTAAGACTTCTGTTAAGAAATCAGAGAGCTTCCAGAGAAGACAAGGCTTCCAAGTGACCTTATTGCAGCCTTCCAGCACCTGAGAGGAGCCTACAAAAGAGGTGGAGAGAGACTTTTTGCAAGGGCGTGGAGTGATAGAACAAGGGGAATGGCTTCAAACTGAGAGAGAGTAGTTTTAGGTCAGATATTAAGATGAAATTTACTGTGAGGGTGGTGAGGCCCTGGCACAAGTTGCCCAGAGGAGCTTTGACTGCCCCATCCCTGGAAGTGTTCAAGGCCAGGTTGGACGGGGCTTGGAGCAACCTGGGCTAGTGGAAGGTGTCCCTGCCCATGGCAGGGGGTTAGAACTGGAGGATCTTTGAGGTCTTTTCCAACCCACACCATTCTGGAATTCTATGATACGATATTTCAGCTCAGCCTTGAGCACTCAAAATCTGCTGAACTGTGACAAATCCGAGCCTTTTCATGAACGTGTCCCTTGCCTTCCAGTGTGCATAAATTTAGTAGTGGCTAAACCAAAGTGGCATCAGGTACCTGGTGGAGTCTGTGCAGCAAGTTTACACTCTGCCCTTGAAAGTTTGTGATTCCTGCTGACACCAGAGTCCTATTTGTGGGCAAAGCAAGAACTAGGCGGTTGTTTCCACATTGGCGAGACAGCCTGGCAGTCGGAGAGAGCGCTTGTGCTTGGGTGTCATGAGGGCTGACAGCTCCCCTGGCAACTTGAGCTGCTGCAAAGCTTCCATGTAATTGTTTTTACAGAAATTCCACTCTTTTGAATTGAAGCCTCTCTTCAGGAGAAGGTGGCTGCGGGCACAGGCAGTTGCTCCCACCCTGCTGATGCTGGGAGCGGGTTCCGCGCTCCTGGGTCGAGGTGGGCACTTACACCAGTGTCGTGGAGTAACTCCAGTAACCTGGTGATCGAAAACCTGGTCAGAAAAATATGTTTTAAAGTCACAGCTCAAGCTTTCACTTCTTTCATCCTTGTCTTGAAGCTTTGACTGGTATCTTAACACTCTAACAGAACCGGTTTCTAGGAAGTGTGTTATTGCCTTCCTCATTTTTTGCTGCTTTTGGTGAAACAGATGGATTTCAGTGTCTCTTTGCTCTAGATTGCCCCTCCCCACAGACACTTTCACAAGTTCTTTTCCCCAGAGAAGATAGATGAGTGATCAGAAGATCTCAGGCAACTTGCACAGCCCCTGCCAAAAGCCCCTTGGCCCCTGACTCCTTCTCGGAGCAGCATTCAGAAGTTGCAGAGGTGCACTCCTTCTGATGAGGCAGCCCAGCAACTGCACACACACAAGTGTTTTACAGCTAAATGAGCTGAGATGGGTTTCATAAGCTGTGCTTTTTTTGAAGGTGGATCATTCATCTATTGTTTAAGGGCAGGTTTTCAAACAGACTTGATTGACATGTTGCCTTCTGAGTGAAAGGTGCCTGTTTCAAAACTGAAGGGCTTTGGAGAAGTTTGTACTCTAATATTTACAGCTATATCCAGACAACTTGGGCTGCATTGAGGCTGCTGGGATAGTTTTTCATATTGACTGAACAGGTCTTGTGCTCTTTATCAATTTAGTTGGAACTTGGGCCCCTCTTTGGCTTTACTTGGGCTGTTTAGTGACAGATTAGAAACACCCAGGAGAATCTTTGCTGTGCCAGCTGAGGACTGTCTGGTCCCACTGGATTTTCCTGCAATCCTTGTCACAACTAGAATGGAGAAGCTGGTCAGGGAAGTCCCTGGCTTTGCCATGTAAGTTATAGCTCTGGGCATCATCAGCTGCCCACAGCTCCCACGAGTATTCCTGGCAAAGCACCTGAGTGCTGGAGCACTGGGATTCACCGAAATCTCCTGCCCTGTTATTTACTGATGCTCAGGGAGGTCAGCAGCTTGCCTTCTCCTTTCACAGTTTGCTTCTGCCACGTGTAGGGAATTAGATCCCAGGCTGTGTTTTCAGGTGGACATGCCCAAGTGTGCTGTATTGTTTCTCTCTTTCCAGAATTGTTCTTTCTTCCTGAAAATGGAGTTTCCCACACTATTACAGGCTATTTTAACTGTTTGTTTAAAAGCTGGAAGAGATGAGCCCTCAGTGGGCTGCTTGGGTAGGACCATCAGGGAGTGGGCATCTACACTGAGCTGGTGGGTGCTGTCAGAAGAGCCAGACCAGGTCACATAAATCAGAGCAGCCATTTAACTGCTGTTAATTGCTCTGGTTTAGGTCAGTCTGAGATCAGCTGTGATTAGAGAATTGTAGAGCTGAGAACAGCCCTCTGATTTATGCTAAGAAGATTCTTCTGGAAGCAGTATTTGAATTTGTATTTTTAATAGATTCTCGAGACAAAACTGTCTGTGCAAGGGCTCATTTCCTCGCAGTTTTATTAAATCTGTTGTTGGTGTTTTGGAGCTTAAATATATTTACAGCTTCTATAAGTGAAAGAAAGAATAGTCTCTGGCTATTTTACAGATATGTTGAATATCAGCTATGATATGACAGCAATAAGCACATCAGACTGTGGGTTACTGGCATCATTTATATGCTGTGTATGCAGAGGCTTTGTACATCACTGGGCTTTCTGCCTGACAACTGCAAGGATGTTAATTATTATGCCATAATTCATCAGTTGAAGTATCTTGCAGCACTGTTATTAAGCCAAATTCTGAGGCCTTTGCTAGGTCATTAAGCAAAAAGTAAGTAAAGACTAATTTCCTACGCTATTAATCAATAAATTAAAAATATTCTGAAGTCCTGTTTTGAAATGAAAGGTACTGCTTAGGTGAAAAGTGAAGAAATTCAGCAAAAATATGTAAAAATAAAAATTATTAACTCTTCCTATCAGCTTAAATAATTTTGGAAAACAATTATCTTTGCAGAGTTGTATTAGCCCAGATCAGTTCCTGATTTGAGGAGCTAATGGGTTCACAAGAAACAACAAAGAATGGGGTAGAATTTTACCCAATAAAGTAGTTCACATTCCTAACCTGTGTTCTCTTCCTCCTTTCTTGTGGCTCTGCTGTGGTTTGTGACTGAGGACCCTCTTTACTGCCCCAGTGTAGACAAGGCATCACTTTTTCAGATCTCCCCATCCTTTAGCTTGGGCTAAAAAGCTTCTTGATCTTCTTGGCCTTGGTTTCAAGGCCCTCAAGTTCACAACCTACCTCAGGTGAGACCCTGACCCCCAAAAATGAGCTGTGCAAGGAGTGGCCTTGGCCATCTGTAGATTATTTGGTCTCAGGTCACTGAGTCACTTCTTCCCAAATACCTGGATTTGTGTTATCCTCTCTGGCACTTAGAACAGTTTCTTCTTCCTTGGCACATGACTGACCAGGGACAGGCTGGTTTTCAGGCATGATTTTCCAGACCAGTTATGTAGCAGCAGCATGGTGTGACCCTTCAGCAGGTGCCAGATCCTTCCCTCTGGAAGCACTGCTCAGATCCCAGTTTAGCTCCCCAGAGCTCGTATTCATCTCCTGAAACCCATCCCTGGCTTCAGGGCTCTCCTGTTTGGCCCGTCTCTGCTGCCAGCAATGTTTTCAGCTGCCAGGGCCATGTCTACGTTTGGATGCCTTTTGGAAGTGCCAGCTCAGCGGCTTCCCACAGGGACACAAGATCAAATTTGGGGGACTATCAGCCTGTGGGGCTTCCAGTTTTTTTGATCTGCTTTTGCATCGTTATTTGACAGGCCCAAACCCCAGGGTACTGAAGAATTACAGCAAATATTTACTCTCCCTTCTGTTGTGGCAGCACCTGAGAGGCCATCTCTGAAACGTGAAGTGTGTTGTGCCAAAGCACCGTTCCTGTGCTTGACTTTTAGACACAGATCCTGCCCCAGGAGAATCCAAAAGTGGACAAGGAAGTTGCAGAGAGGTGAATAAATTAGGACAGAGTTGTGAGGGCGTCTGTAGCAGAGGCAGACACTAAACAAAACCCTCCCGAGCTCCCTTCTGCTGCAGACAGTGGTTTGTGCTGTGAGGAGGCTGCCAGCTCATCGAGCTGGGCTGACAGGGGTGGGATTTGCAGGCAAATCACGTCTGCCATCGCCCCACCAAACGAGGGGAAGTTGGAGAATGCTTTTCCTGCTTTCTTATTCTTCCACGTTACGTAAGTACTTAAGCGCCAGGATCATTAGGGTGAACTTTTTCCCCGTATTTCAAAACCAGTCGCTTGTTTTGACATTTGCAATCTGGTTCTTCCCCGGTGTTCTCATGGTGGTTGTGTGGAGACGAGCTGCCTGCCTTCCCTCCTTCCCTTTACGTGACTTGAAAGGAGAAGTTCAGGCATCTGTTGAATTCCCATGGAGAGACAAACGCTAGCTAAGTTTTCATGCAGCTTGCCTAATACTTATAGTTCAGCGGTTTAAAGCATATAATCAAGTTTGTTTGGGTGAGAAATGCATTTCAGCCCGTTCCTATTGCCATGGGACAAGCCAAGGAGGGAAGTACTAGTGGGAAGGCAGAGAACTGCAGGAGAGATGGAGCGGGGGACTGACAGTAGCTGTCTGGTACCGGAGGCAGTTTCGTTTCTACTGAAGTGTTTATTTCTGGCTCATGCATATTATGGCACAGATATTTCCCAGAAGATAATGTGGCTTTTATTTGAAGCCAGCTCTTTCTGCTGACTCCAGGTGGAAAGCTGGGGTATTTGGGTTATGGCCTATATGTGCAAATCACCTTCAGTGTAGTAAGGAAAAGGGGCTCAGTCCATAGAATATCCTGAGCTGGAAGGGACCCACAAGGACCATGGAGTCAAACTCCTGGCCCTGCACAGGAAAACCCCGAAAATCACACCATGTGCCTGAGAGTGTTGTCCAAATGCTGCTTGAGCTCTGTCAGCCTTGGTGCTGTGACCATTGCCCTGGGGAGCCTGTTCAGGGCCCAGCTACCCTCAGGGTGAAGAACCTTTCCCTGGGTTTTATCTAAGGCTGAATTTTGCAATTAGTGTGGTCAGCCTGGGGCTTTTGAGCTACATGTGGCTTAAGCACAATTCAGACAGGGTGAATTTGGGCAGTGGATCTGTGCTGGAGGAGGTGCTGTGGGATAAAGGAGGGGGATAAGGCACTGAGGAGCAGGGCCACAAGAGTATGGCCAGCCCAGCCCCATCCTGCAGTGTGGTGGGGTTCAGTGGGCTTTTGGGGAGCTGCTGACCCTGCTTATGGACCCTACTTATACCCTCAGCATAAGAAAGATGTGGACCTGCTGGAGTGGGTCCAGAGGAGGCCACAAAAATGCACTGAGGGCTGGATCCCTCTGCTCTGGAGACAGGCTAGGAGAGCTGGGGGTGTTCACCTGGAGAAGAGAAGGCTCTGGAGAGACCTTAGAGCCCCTTCCAGTGCCTAAAGGGAGCTTTTAAAGAAAGGAGAGTGATTTTTTATGTAGGCAGATAGTGAAAGCACAAGGGGGAACAATTTTAAACTAAAGTAGGAGAGCTTTAGGTTAAATCTTAGGAAGAAAACTTTGACTGTGAGGGTGGTGAGGTCCTGGCACAGGTTGTCCAGAGATCCCTCATCGCTGCAACTGTTCAAGGTCAGGTTGGATGGGGCTTGGAGCAACCTGGTCTAGTGGAAGGCATCCCTGCCCGTGGCAGGTGGTCGGAACTGGATGGTTTTTAGGATGATCCAACCCAAGCCAGTCTGTGATTCTGTGATTCTATGATTTGAAGGTCACTTTGCCTTTTGCTCTCCAGAGAACAGAGTGGCTGTATCTCAGCTAAATGGAAGTTTGGGGTTTGCTGCCAAAACTTCTGTCTCCCTGTGGTAATTCACTGCTGCTTAATTACAGTGGAGCTACTCTGCGTTGGCTTTGCAAAGTTACACACTAGAATGCCACCATCTCTGGGGGGGAGATTGTACAAGGCTAGCTGGGCAAGTAGGTGCTTTTTTGCAAAATCTAGAGTTATCCGAGGGCTGCTCATGATCTTTTGTATCTCTGGGCAGCACAGCAATGCTGGGATGGTGCTGACTCCTTGTGCCGAGGGCAGGGAGGCTGGTGCTGCAGGAGTTGTCAGCTGCCTGAGGGGGTTGTGATGTGCTCTCGGGATGCCTTGTCTGCCACTCCGTGGCTGTTGTGCGACAGCAGAGATGCAGCCAGAGCCAGGTCAGAGCCTGCACAGGGGCTCTGCTCTGCAGTTTAGGAGCTGTCGCTATTTTTCTCTTCAGGGTCATCATCGGAGACCAGAACAAGCTTTAACCTCTGCACAGACCCTGTCAGCCCTGAGATCTGTCTCCAGATGGGTTCAGCTTCAGATTTGTCAGAGAAAAATGCTTGGAAACTCATCACCAAATGCCAGATATGTTCATGTTGTGTCCATCATGAACAAATAAGCTGCAAGAAACTGGGGAATACACAGGAGGGGATGTAGCACTGTGGTGCAGAAAGGTCATGTTCTGCCAATGTGAGCAGCACATGGGAAGAAAAAAATCATAGTAGGGATCATGCTTAACCCTGGTCACAAATGATGTGCCTAGAGCTGAAATCCATCACTGCTACAGCTCTGCAAGTGGGAGAGAGAGAGAGAGAGAGAGGGAGAGGAAAACTTAACAAGTCTATGAGTAAGAAAATCCAGTTGCAGCAGCAAGGCTCCCTGCCCTGGTGAGGTGAAGCTACTGTATTTTTGTTCTTTTTAGCTCTTTCTTTCCCACTGCCTCAGATGTGAGTTGTGTGCCTGCCTTTTAAGGGCTCTGCTGACCTCTCCATGTCCTGCCTGTGACCTCCTGGCTGTCTTCGCTCTGCAGTGCTGCTCTTCGATACCTGTTTAAGACAACTTCTCACAAAGGACACTCACTCTTTCCCCTCCACTGCTCTTTGCACAAAGGAGGGACAGCAGTCACATCCTTTCTGCTCAGTTCTCAGATCTCTGCTTAAAAATCTCCTCTCCTGTTGAGCCTCCAAACCTCTGCAGTGAGTCTTAATATCCAAAGGCAAGCCCATGGAGCTGTTTCTCAAGACTGACAAGATACTCTGCTTTGTGTCTCTGTTCTTACTGTCTGTGAGAACACAAGTGCTAAGCTGGGTGACTTGCACAGCAAGCAGCTGTGTTTAAAAAAAAAAAAAAAAGTGTGTTTTTCTGAATGTTTTCACTCTATATTTTCACTCTATGCCAGCAGAAGTGACTTGAAACTCCCTTTCATCAGGCCCCCTGTGGAAACCTTGCCATGGAATACTCGTTCTCCCTTGATGCAAAAGACTTTGAATCAGAAAGTGTTCCCAGTTGGGTTTGTTTGACCATGGCTATCACAGTGGGGTGCTGGTTTGTCAGACGTGATATGGGGTTACACAGTCTGTCCAAACTGCCCTTGCTTTGGAGTTTGGAGTTCACCTGGGGCAGGACAAAAGTCCTGTCCTGGGATGCTGTTGAACCCCACTGTACAGGAAAGGTGTTGAAGCAGAGACCTGGTGGGTTTGTCAGTTGTAATGTTAGATCCAAATGGGATTCATGGCCATAATGGAGAAGAAAGAGACCACCCATTCCCTCTGAAAAACAAACAAACAAACAAACAAGAACTCCAAAATCTTCCTTAGCAGACTAGAGAGTATTTTTCTTTTCTCTTTTCCAAACTGAAGCTTCATCCTTTGCCTTTGCCTGGATGCACAAGACCAAGGCCTGTACAGCACTGGGACACCCACATGGAGCTAAGACAGGCCTAAGCCTTGTTAAATGCAGACTCACACATCTCTCAACTGGGTCACCACTGTGCACAAGATGCTGAGCAGTCTGGCTCTTGTTTCCAGGATAATCAGCCTGAGATCTTCCTTCTTTTATTTCCTAGAGTGCATGTTGTGGTGGATCACACGGGGGGAAAAGGAGCGGCTGTTGCTGTGACATGTCAGCCTGCTTATGATATGCCTGGCTGTGCTTCCACGGACAGAAAAGCTGGGAGAAAAATGCCAAAAGGACTTGAAATACTTCACATTTGTTGAGGTCAGAAACCTTGTTTGAGTCTCTGGAACTGGTAAATAAGCGCTGAAGTCAGAGCAGTCTCTCAGTGTTTTCCTCCTGTAGGGAGGTGCCCTTGTTGGTGCCCTCAGATTGCTGGCAGGGGTTTGAGGCAGCATAGATTTTGAAAACATTGGCGTAAAATTCTGCTGGGGAGCAAACTTTGATAAATGATGCAGAAGGGGAGGGGGAAAAGAGAGGAGGAAGGCTGGGAAATGAGCTTTGACTCTGCAACGCAGAGCGTGATCAGAACGTGGGTATCGTGAGACTCTTCCAGCTCTGCTCCTGCCAATCACCTCTCCCTGACCTGCCGGCTCCATCCCTTTCCCAGATGCTTCCAACTGGGTGATCCTCCTCTCTCTGCCCCTCCTCCCTCAAAGCAGTTGAAACCTTAATTCTTTCTGCACTTCGCTGTCAGTTGTTGTTCATGTCAACTCGCAATATCTGCAAATAGCAAAAAATGAAGCTCCTGCCTTCTGGTTGGCATCCACCGTGCCTGCTCCTGGCATGGAGAGCCAAAACAACATGGATATCATGGGGGGGGCGGGCTGCTAGGATTGTTGGATCAGCATGGAAGGGAGTTAAACACCAATATTAATAAACAAGAGGGTTTGAATGCACCCCTCAACTGCAGTGATTTTCCTCACTGAAGCACTGATCCATAAAGTTTTGAGTTGAGCACTCTGTAAGTTCATTTAAAAATGCATCCAGTTCTGGCTGCAGGCATCTGCCAGGCTGGGGCCTGGGGTGGAACAGGGAATAATAGCTCAGAGAGTTGTGCTGCCTTTTCCTGCCCTGGCTGTGATCCCTGCCACTGTGGGACTCTGAGGGGATGGATTAATGGTGTCCTCAGTGCTCATTATGGCTTTGCAGGGAGCAGAGGACCGGACATGGGCAAGTTTTTAAAATGCTTGGTGATTTTGGGGTGTTGCACATTATAGACTGTTCCTTTTTCAGAGCTAAAGGTCTGTTATTTTCTGACTATCAGCCCTATTTCAGCTTTCACAATGCATAGCTCCAAAATCAGCTGGGTTTTTTGTTTGTTTTGTTTTGGCTTTGTGTAGTTTGTTTTGTGTTTGGTGTGTTTTTTTTTTTTTTTGTTGTTTTTTTTTTTTTTTAACAAAGCCTGGCTTAGGAAATGTCCCTTGAGACATCTGTAAAAGACTCTTGCTTGCAAAGCTACCTACTGATGTGCTCCTAATTACTGTAATCACATTATTTCAATGATGCCTTCAGTACAGAGGATTTTATCTTATCTTTCCTAATACAGGGTGTTTGTATTTGGATTTTCTTTGGAATTGGAAGTTGTGATTAGAGTTTCTGGAGCCTTCCAGGGAGTGTGTGCTCCCTCTTGCATTAATAAAGGATGTATGGCCAAGGGAAAGGCAGTTCATCTCACTTCCCTGTCATGAGATGCATTGGAGAGCAGTGCTGAGGGTCAGGATGGGATATTTTCAAGCCTTTACAGGGTTCATTTGGCTGCTGCTGTAGTCGTCTTGTTCTGGCAATTTTAAGTTTCACACTGACCTTTAAACTGTAAATCTCTTTCTGGGACTGATTAGTATGGGGGTTTTTTAAGTGTTTTGCTCATTTTGTCTTTTTAATTTGAGTCATTAGGGCAGGAGGAGGAAGAGGACAGGTTTGTGATGAAGTCACTAGATAGCAGTGAGGTCTCAGCCCAGTTCCCTTCATCCTTGGAAAGGGTGTGTGGGCTCCACTGTCCCACTGTACTTGGTATCTCAGCTGGTAAGAACAAAGTGCATGGATAACTTTGAGGGTGCATGGGGCTTAATTTCCTGACTATGTCACTTCCACCTCTGTGAAATGAAGACAGTTAGACCTTCTTTCTTTTCCATTTATTTCTCTTAGGTCTCTTTACACTCAGCCTCTTCACTCCAGGAGCCAGCTTTTCTTGGTGAGCTTGCAGGGTCAGCTCCTGTAACACAAGTGCTAATGAAGTGGAGCTTCGTGGCTCTTTTCCCTAGACAAAAATTTGGCCTTGACATACGTTGCCCTAAAGCACTGAGTCTGATTTCTAGGAAAAACAGAAAGGAGACAGTGAGTTCAGTTCTCCTTGGTGCTGGTTGTACCACAGGCACGTGAGCCAAGGGTCACTGTGCTCATCTGGCTGTGCTGTGGTACCCACTGAGGTTGTTTCCAAACAGGCACCTCTGGCACGGAGCCCTCTCATGTGCTAGGTTTGAGAGCCCCAGAATAATTTGGTTGTTCTTCTGGCTGATGTGTAAACTGCAGTGAGGCTCTTTGGTCTTCCCTCTCATTCCCAAAGTTTCCTGAAAACCAGAACCTAAACCGTTATGTTTTGCCTGGGAGTGTGTTGCCCACTATGGGATATTGGCTGGCAGAAAAAAGAGATATCTGGGGCCAAGTCCTAAGTACAGCAAGGTAAATACTAGAACTGCCATTGTTTTTTGTGGGACAGCGTTTTCTTAATTCCTTTTTTTTACCTTTTATTTTGCATAGGAACAAAACCTAAATAATTAAAATTACCCCAGACCTTTGTCTTGTTTGTCACTCTCTATTAGCTGCTATTTGTGATGCCTGTTTAAGAACCATGTGAAGCATTCCAGTTTTTTTAACCTGGCACTGTTTCATCCCCTCCTGATTCATGCCGTGCTCAGCGATCAGTGAAGCAAATGAATCCAGGAGCTGAAAGGCATTTTGAGCCAGACCCCTGGAGCAGAGCAGGTCAGGGTTGCCAGACATGGTGGCTTTTAGAGGGCTTGTAAGCACCAGAGCTGCTCACTCTGGAAAACTGGAAGGAAAACAATAGAGATTTTTGGTTTCCCAGACGCTGGCAAAGTCAGCAAGAAACTGTTCACGCAGACTTTGGTTAAGATGGTTTAGAGCACTGATAAATAGAGGGTCAGTGTGCACATTAGTGGATTGATGTAGGTGGTTAATGTTGTTCAGTAGCTGTATTTTCAAAGAATGGGTGTGTGATGCTTTATAACTTTACTGATACCTTGATCTCCACAAACCTACCAACCTTGAGTTCCCTCCCAAGGGAGGGAGCCGTGGTGGTGTTGGACTGTTTTTGGCTTTCTCCGCTGGTGGATCGTAGAACAGCTCTCAGGAATTAGTTCTCTGATTTTTTTCCTATTCCCATATGAGGCAGATAAATACCATATGTACATCTGCCAGCTGAATGTCCCAGTTACAACAGATACCTAATTTGGGTAATGTGGCTGTGGGAGTGTCTGTGCTTAAGACAACAACGAGTGGTTTGATCCGTTTACGACCCGGGGATCTGGTTTCCTACGAGGACAGAGGAGCTGCCAGTGCCTTGTGCAGCTGAGCTCAGCTCAGTGCTTGCTGTGCAGGTGAGCTCTCCATGCTGACTGCCATGGGATAGAGTCTTTCCATGATCAGGTATCCACGTCAGTGCTCCGGCACCGACACGTCCCTTCCAACCTTAATGATGAAAGGCAGAATGAAGCACCACCCTCTGGTAATAAGCAGAACACAGAACCTCAATATTTTCCTTGAAGAAGTCAAAAGGGAAGTTGCACTGACTCCTGGGATTTATTTGCTAAACACACATATATCACGGGATTGTGTCATGAGACATTTAGGTCAGATATTAGAAAAAGGTTCTTCCCCCAGAGGGTGTTTGGGCACTGGCACAGGCTCCCCAGGGAAGTGGTCACAATCCCAAACCTGAAAGAGTTCAAGGGGCATTTTGACAATGCTCTCAGGCAGGTGGTGGGATTGTTGGGGTTGTCCTGTGCTGGGCTAAGGGCTGGACTTGATCCTTGTGGGTCCCTTCCAGCTCAGGATATTCTATGACTCTGTGTTGGAGACTTTTAGAATAACCCAATGACTCTGTGGGAATCATGCTGGCAAGGAAATACCGTATCTCTGGGAGCTGCCTCTGCATGAAAGGGGAGTCTTGGAGGGTTGTAATCAGACGCATAAAAATGAGTGAGGACAGGATTCCCTTTCAGACCTGATCCCGAAGGGGCCATCTGGAGGAACCCAGCTCCTTCCACGGCCCATGAAGTGAAGGTTCCTCAGCAGGACGGTGTGAGTTGTCCTGTCTGACACAGCTTTACTGCCCTTTCCACAGGCAACCTCTGTGGGACTATCTGCAGAAGTTTGGATGGGCATAGCCAGCCCAAGCAGACTAAGCACTGCTTGCAGGGCTGTCTTACACGCCAGAAAATCCATCTTCAAGTTGTGCAAATCTTGCTCAGTGTGTGTCCCTCCCTCATCAATTAATTTTCAGGGAAATACCTTTCGGGATGAGCTGAGCTACATTTGTCAAACTTTAATAGCCTGTTTGCATATGTTAGGGCAGCAGTTTCCCTCCTGGATTTTGCCCTCAAAACCCACAGTGTGACCACTGCACACATCTATTTCAGTGTTTCCGGAGCACGGCTGAAAATCCCTCCCTTGCTGCTGTCAGGAGCAGCTATAGCCTGCCCATGGCCACATGTGAGAGAATTACCATGGCTCTAATCTGATGCACACCCAGTATTTCGGAGCTTGGAGGGGTGTTGGAGCATCAGTAAAGCTTGAAAAGCCTGGAGGCTCTCCCAGACTGAGGTGGTCGACTTGCATTAGTGGTGGTGGACACTGGGAACAAGACAGGAAATAAAAGGCTTAAACTGCAGTCAGGCAGAATTGTCTTTTGTCCTCAGGAGAGTGAGTCCCTGAGCAGATTGTGAACTTGTTTCTGGAGAGTTTAAATAGCAGGTCGAGCTCACATCATCCTCCTGCAAGGCTGAGTGGATCCTCTGCTGTGCTGGAGAAATGGATCGAGTGACCTCTGGAGGTGTCTCATTAGTTCTGTTTCAGGATTCAGAGCTGTAGCTTTGAAGAATAACTTTTTTTAGGGGGTAGGGGAGGGGGGCAATGACATGAAATTATATTGCAGGTGGTGCCCTCAAGACCCCTTACAGGCTTGGTGTGGTTCTGGGCTGTAGCAGGGGTGGATTAGAGAAGAGAATTGTGAAGGTGGTTCAGCTGCTGAGCCGTTTAGGTCTGTACCACAGCACTGGTGGCCGGCACCAGGTCTTGGAGAGCTGGCAGAGTAAACGTAAAATGTGTTTCACATCACTTTTATGGTGATTTGTAGGAGCTGAGATTGGCTGTTTAAGTGTGAAGTGTGATGTCTGTCGAACTAATAATATCCCCACTGAAAAATTTCATATTAGGGAGGTTATGCTCATTTACTTTGGGGTTTTGGCCAAACGTCCACACTCAATGGTCTATTAACTGCCATATAAATTTGCTCAAATCATCACACTAAATACTTCCCCAGAGCTGGCTCTCAGCCTTCAGCAGAGCTGGTCTAGGTGAGTTACAGGCCTGGTGTTCTGCCCTTTAGGTACAAATCTAGTGTGTCTTGTGTGCTCTAGTTCACCCAGTCTGTGTCTGTGACCAGCCTCAGAGCCAGGCAGTTTCCATGTAGTATTTTTAGTGGGTAAGTGACCAATGAAAAGTCCTAAATCTGGAAAAAACCCCTAAATTTCTACTTCAATTTTCATTGTCAGCTGAATACTCAAAGGAACTTTAACCTGGTGTATGAATAATTAACACCAGCAGTTTACAGCACTTTTCTTGCTAAGACTAAGCACTATGCAAAGAAAGTAAAATAAAAGTCACCCTTTAAAATTTCCTAAAGGGAAAAGGAAAGGTAAATAATAACCTAACCTCTTGCCACTTTGGTGAAGTCAGAAACTTCCATTAAAATTACTTTCTCTAAATCAATTTAATATTTTATTTGTCACAAAATCAGGGAAGTCAGTTATTATTCCCAGAGAAAATTGTAGCTGTGTCTCCCTGGTTGCTTTAATCTCCTCTCATGGTTATACATTTTAAAGACAGTGACCCAACATGCTGCATGTGCACCCAAAAGGTTCTGCTTTAAAATAACAGTTTAAAGAGAAAATTTCATATAAAAACTATCTGGCTTTCCTGGAGGAGTAACTGTGTTTTCCCATTCTAGCATTTTTTCTGAGCCTCCATCACTTTGCCTCTGTTGTTCCCCAGTATAGGGGTGCAACACACTTTACTGGAAGGGAGAGAGCTGGAGTTGGTGCTGCAGCTTTCCAGCTTTGTCTCTTGATGTTGTACAATTCAGGGTCCTGATTTTGCTCTCACCAAAACTCCTGTTGGTCTTCTGTGATAGAGTTTCTTTTGAAGCAAAACAAGCATTAAATACATCACCAGAAGGATTGTACTGCTATGTACCCTGATAATCATAAAGAAAATACTGAACAGATTTACTTAAGCTCTCCAAAAAAATTCACCTCCAGGCTGAATGCCAGCATGAGAAACATTGGCTTAAAAAGGAGCAGTTTTGGAAGGTGATAAAGCCCTGGAAATAGGGTGAAATTTCCAAAGGCTCCAGAGCTATAACAAACAGCTTGTGGTAATAAAGAGTTGGCAAGAATAATCCCTGTTTGATAAGAGTTTCTAGAGGATGGAGCAAAATAAAGTCGCTTAATATCAGTTGAAAGTCTGGCCTTGTTAGTGAAGTCAGTTTTTTTCATAGAATCGTGTATTGGAAGGGACCCTAAAGCTCATCCAGTTCCAACTCCCTGCCAAGGGGCAGGGACACCTTCCACCAGCCCAGGTTGCTCCAAGCCCCGTCCAACCTGATCTTAAACACTTCCAGGGATGGGGCAGCCACAGCTTCTCTGAGCAACCTGTGCCAGGGCCTCACCACCCTCACAGCCAAGAATTTCATCCTAATACCTAATCTAAAACTACTCTCTTTCAGTTTGAAGCCATCCTCCCTTGGGCTGTCCCTCTAGACCCTTGCCTGAAGCTCCCCTCAGCAAGGAGGCTGTTTGTACTTCCACTTGTTGCTGCCTCCGTGACATGCCCTGGAGCAGCTCCTGCAGCTGGAACAACCCTTTTCAGAGGGCTGATGGGATCAGCCCCATCCTGCACCTCTGTGTCTTCCATCACTGATTTTGAAGGCACAGCATCCCAGCAACGCCCAGCTCCTGATGTAGCAGAGATCAAAGGCACAAACCCACCGTTGTCCTGCCAGCTCCAGGTTCTTACAGATGTATTTGGCATGACGATCCCTCCTTGTTCTGCGGTGGGTGACCTTGAGAAGCAGTTCTTTCTGCAGGGTTCATTACCTGCCATGTGATCCACGGGGTTCATTTGATGGGCACTAATATCTGGTTGATGTCCATCAGAGTCCAGCTGCTCGGTGGAGAACAGCACAGCGTGGAGATCTCCTCTCCTTCTGTCGCTGCCTTTCAACAACAAGCTAATTCCATTTAATACATACTGGTAACACTTAATTGGTGCTCTGAACAGAGAGGAAATGGGCAAAAATGGGTACAAATGGCATCTTGGCTCTGATTCAGCTGGTCCTACACTTCCTCTGGGTTTGAAGAGGAATATTAGAAAGGGACAGAGTGTGAAAAGCCTCACTGAGAGAGTGCCAGTGAAAATACAGTTTTAATGTAGCTGTGGTCAGGCAGTCTGACAGCTCTGTGCTTCAAAAAGCAGGATGCTTAGCACATTTCCCTTCAAATAAGGGCATTTTGGGGCATCTTTGATTCCTTTCTCTCTGAATTTGTTCCTAGCTCTTGAAATATTATTTTTTAAATTGCACTTTTCTTTGCAATAATGAATAATTTAGGCTCATAAAATGTAAGGAACGCTATTCTCCCAGATTGACTTAAAATGTACTTCGAAACCTCAAACCCAGCGGCTTCATCAGGTGCAGAATTACAGCAGTTTGTCACTAAAGGCTCTTCCTGCCTTCCTGAAAATATGCCCAGATCCAGTGTCTGTCCCAGAGCACACGTGGGAAGTTGACTTCATCCACTCGCCTGGCTCCGTTTGGCAACTGCCTGGAGATGTTGATCCATGACCTTGAAGCCTGGAAAGCGCCGTGTGCGAGCAGGAGGCATGAAAAACAGGAGAACTGCCGCTGGAGTCGGAGGCGCTGCAGGTTTCCAGGGAATTTGTGCTGGGAGAGGAGGTGTCCGGGCGCAAAGGGTGGCCGGGAGGGTTCAAGTGCCAGCAGTGTTTTAGTAACACAAGAGGGAGCTGTGGACTCTCCTGAGATACCGCAGGGTTCACCCAGGCGTGGAAACGCGTGTGAATGGGCAGGAAAAGGATTCTCGGAGCACAGCCGCCTCTGGAAAGGCAGACCAGGCATCTGCTATGGTTGTACTTCCAAGGTTTCTTTGCTGCTGGTTAGCCCTAAGTGAATCTGGAGAGGAAGCTGAAGAGGAAAACATCTTCCCTACGGAATACAGATTAAAAGTAATCAGTGGTTAATGCTTGGACTCGATGATCTGAGAGGTCTTTTCCAAGCTAAATGACTCTTTGACTCTAAGAGTCTATGATTTGATGTTCCTGAATTTGGTACCATTGTGGAGATGTGAGTTAGCTGTGTGGAATTACACTTGCTTCACTTATTCACACCTGGCTGTAATTCCATGTCATGAATAGTCAATCCTCTAAAATTTGCAGTATGTGAAGTTTTTTTACTACCTTTCTCTTACAAAGGGAAGGATGATCCTGGGGACACAAATGTTTGGACACAGGAGCCCAAAGTTTGCCTCTCTGCTCACGTGTGGGTTTATACTATGGGCTGTGAGAGGGATGTTGCTCAGGCCTCGACCTGGAAATGAGACTTAAGGGGAGTTTAGGACGTGAGACCCATGCAGGGATTCCTCCAAACCCTTGCCTAGTTCTGTAAGCATCAGCTTCATCAGGAAAGCTTTCTAGAGGCTTCAGATCAGCTGCTGTGCAAGTTCAGGGCTACCACTAATGTTTGGCACTTTGCATATACCCAATTTCCATCTTCCCTGGCTCAACCTCACCTTCTGGATAACAGCACTGCCCAAGTTATCAGGTGGTCTGTGTCTCTGAGCACCCTCAGCATGCCTTGACCACTGGTCCATTCCCTGCCCTGTGGGTTTGACTCTGTTTCTTCTCAAATATCCGGCGTATTTTTGCTCGAACAGAATTGCTGCTTTCCCTCCCCCCTCTCTTCTTTAAAGCCTTTTAAACACCTCTTGCATTTTTGTCCTCATTCTTGCCTTTCACCCCAGTTCCTGGGTGGATACTACGTGCTATACTTGATACAGTCTGAGCTATAAATAAGAGGCAGTTTGTTGGAAGGTAAAATTAGCAGGCCAGATTTTCAATCGCGCTTCTAAATCTGCGCCCAGCCACCTCAGAGTGTGCATGTCCTCGTTTTCCAAGGTGCTGAATCTTGTTGTTATCCTTGATTTCAATGGGGATTTGTGATGCTCAGGGCTCCTGAAAATCAGGTCACTTTATTATTTGGGTCCTGGGTATGGATGGAAGAGCCTGGTCTCCACCGCTTGGTGGAGAGACTAAATTGTGGAGAGGTTGGAAGATTGTTCCAGGTCAGTCCTTTACTGAGCAGCAGAGGGATTTTGGGCCCTTTCCATGTGTAGAAGGTAATACGAGATTCTCAATGAGTGTCCATAGACTCACATCCATGCAGTGAAAGATTGCAAGTTCTTGAATCATCTGTCATTTCTCTTTGGCTTCTGTGGAACGTGGTTGTAGGCATTTGTCAAAAGCTGGAACTGTTTCCCCGATCTGAACACTGCTGAAAGTGGATTGTCTGCAGATCTGCTGCTGGTGGCTTTTGACTGGAGGTAATCACACAACTTTGTCTCTTGTAATTATCCTAATGTGGTGCCAGCTCCATTCCCTTTAAGTCATTGGAAGTGTTGCTGTCTGTGGGAACAAAAAAGAGGTGCAGTCAGGAGACTGAGATATTTTTTTTGTAAGAAGGTAAATTCTGGAATTTAGGCACATGAAAAATTGCAGAGCAGCCCTCAGATTAGTGTTCAGATGGAATCAGACTGCCCAACTGAGTTTGCAGCACTGAGTTACCACACTAATGACCACAACTAGAAATTCCCACTGAGAGATTTCCTGGTCTTTGGTTTTTGACAAGCAAAGAACTGATGAAAATCAGAAC
>JAWWLV010000179.1:60107352-60150885 GCA_035041135.1 Platyrinchus mystaceus
GTGAGCAGAGGGTCACCTTGAACCTGAAGATGCCAATAGTTAGCAGGGGATGTGAGGGAACGCTTGGGTGCCAGATTAATTGTTGGGAACAGGGTACTGGTAGCACAGTGTGTTTCCTAATGAGGAGAAGGGCTCTTCAATAACTTAACAGAATCCTGCTGCGGGCTCTGATTTACCTCTGACAAGTTAAACCAGTGCCAAATCAATACTGGGCTCTGTGGCAGTAAATAGGCTTGATTTTAAGTATTGAATAAGGATTTATTTCAGATTAAGTGTGGATTTTTTAAAGGATAGAGCACACTGGCCTTTCAAGTCTGAGAATGGCTGCTGGACTTCACTGCTCCAGATTTCAGCTCCTGCAAAGCCTTGCTTGGGAAGCCATGAAAGCAGGGGAACTGGAAGGGAACTGGAAGTCCCTGGGAACTGGAAGGCAGCAGAGATCTCAGGGGTACCCTTGATGGGAGCAATTTCACTTTGAACCACCTTGTTTTGAAGCACCAGTCAGTTCCCTAAGTGGTTTAAGAACCTGAGGAGGATCCTCATAAAAATAGCTCCCATTTTCCATCAGGTAAAGCGGGTTTGAACGGGGCTGGCCCCAGAACATGTCGCTGTGGTCGTGTGCCTGGTTCTGTAGCCCACCATGGGGATGTGTGTGGGGAGGGTGAGCTGTCAAAATATCCATGAAAGAGGTTCATTGTTCATGGGGCTGCCAGTTCCTCTCTGGGAAACAGATGCTTCAGGTGCCCATAAAGGCACATTACTAAAAGGTATCATCATCCTAAAGAAACAGAAAGGGGATCTCTATAGGAAGAGCCTGTTTCAGTTTTGCTACCGATTTTTTGGTGCATATCAGAGAATCACAGAATGGTTTGGGTTGGAAGGGACCTTGAAGACCATGTCATTCCAACCCCCTGCCATGGGCAGGGACACCTTCCCCTATCCCAGGTTGCTCCAAGCCCAGTCCAACCTGGCCTTGGACACTCCCAGGGATGGGGCAGCCACAGCTTCTCTGGGCAACCTGTGCCAGGGCCTCACCACCCTCACAGGGAAGAATTTCTAATACCTAATCTAAATCTCTCCTCCACACTCAGATTTTCATGTAACTCAAGAACTCCTTGTCCCTCTTCTTATGTTGGAAACTGTCCCCAGTCGTGAGGTGATGGTTGGGTTCTTCCACACCTCGTCACACTGAGCACAGTCCAACAGGACAGTCCAGGGACTTGAGTAACTGGCCCAGGGAAGGTACGAGGAACCAGACTAATTATGGTGAATGCTCAGCTTCGACATCTTCATTGTGTCACGACTGTTTAATCCTCCCTTAATCTCCTAATGCTGCTCAGTCTACTTTTCTTGTGTTATCTTCATTGTCTTGCTAATAAGATGTTGCACGTAACAGAGATTTGGACTGAAAGGTATTAGGGAGGATTATGTGAAGATTAGACAAGAAATGCTCACAATAGGTTGTAGATTTCTTAGTGCCAAAATTTTTAATTTCTGTAGTGTGAGGATTTTACTGGTTTTCCAAAGAATTTTTAGAGAATTTATCCTAGAAAATTCAAGAAGTTGCTATTGTTCAAAGGAATTCCCTTGAACATCAGCACTGGTTATTTTTCAGACTAGCATTAGCTGGATTTGTCATCTGGTTGTATTTGGGGTTTCTTTAAAAAGTGGACCCCAATTACGAGGCAAAAAAAGAAAGGAAGTTAAACTTGCATGGGATCTGTTTTCTGCTGGACCAGGGATGCATGAGCATCCTCTGTGGTACCCCTGCTGATGAGTGCAGATGGATTGGCACTCAGATCACTGATTTCAGGGGGCTCTGCGGGCCCTGGAAGATGTTTTGTGCTGAGCCTTTATAACCACAGTTATTTTCCTGCTAACTCCAAGGCCTGGCAGCAGGGGAGTGGAGGTGATGTCTTGCAGCTGAGATTTTGGGCTGTTACTTCACCATCAGTAAATAAATATAGCTGGAATTTTGCAGAAGCAAAGCCACCCTGGCATTAGATCAGCACTTAAAATGGAAAATAAAAGTGCTCTTAAATAAAATAGCAGAAACCAAGGAGTGTGTGTGGGGGTGTGTAGATTTTAGAGTTAACTCTCAGAGCTACTGGAAATTAATTTTATTGTAAGGCCTTAGCCCAAAACCGCCCACTGAGTCAGGACTTGGTCACCTTGTTCTCCTTCAAAAGCTACAACACTGTGTGTTCAGTGTCAGCTCCTGAAGGCAACTGGGACACAGGGGGTGGTTCATGTTCCTTCCATGTGAAGCCCTGATGCTCTGCCTAGGAGACTTTCCCAAGACGTCACATCTGCCTCGGGAATCTTCTGTAACCAAGTGTCTGATGCTAGTGAGTATCAAGCTGTTTTGGCATTTAGATATCTAAATTCCTTCACAGGTTGGAAAACACCACTTGCAATGATGTGGACGCAGTGGTGGGGTGCTTATTTAGGAATTCTACAGAACATCCTACTTCTGACACCCGTTCTGAGTTCTCAGTATGTTTCCTTCACCCCAGTTTTTATTGTCAGCTCAGCTATTATTAAATACCTCGTGTTTATTATTAGCACCTTTTTATTATTAGCTCAGTGTTGCTCAGTTAACATAGGTTGAGTGAATCACGGAGTCACAGAATGATTTAGGTTGGAAAATACCTCTGAGATCATCGAATCCAGCCATTCCTTCAGCAGTTCCAAGGCCACCACTAACCCTTGTCCCGAAATATCACATCTACATGGCTCTCAAATCCCTCCAGGGATGGTGATTCCCACCCCACTCTGTGCAGCCTGTTCCAGTGCCTGGCCACCCTTCAGAAAACTGTCATCATGCTTTGGGGTGGTCAGCTCCACTTCCTGCATCCCAGACAGCCTGAAAACCTTCAGCAATGGGAATTTTCTACCTGGCATCATCCTACTTAGTGGTTCACTGTTCTTCTTGTTTAACAGTTGGCCTCCTGTCTCACTGAACTTCTCAGTAATGCAATCAAAGCCTCTCAGTCCTGGCTTTGTCTACATAGATGTGCCTAATGAATCCTTTCTTTTGTGCAGGAAAACTCACATGAGGATGAGTGGAACAAGGTGATCTTTAAGGTCCCTTCCAACCTGAACCGTTCTATGACTTTCTGTCTCCCCCCTGTCTTGTTGAAGTTGTTTGACCTCAGTTCTTTCCATCCTCACACACAGATGTGGGATTTTTTTTAGACTTCTGATTACTCTGGTTATTATTGACATATTTTCTGAAGCTTCAAAAGCTCTGGGAATTCTGCACCCAGCCTTTAAAATCAGAGAGGCTGGGAAACGTGATGCATCTCCACTAACATGACAACAAACTACATCTCATGCTGTGATTTGTCCTAAAAATCGGTTCCATTTCTTCATCCAGTGAGCTTTCTGATGCCATCTGTGGTGGTGGGGATTGCAGCATTGGATGGTGCAAGTTCCTACCTCTACCACAGAACCTGCTTAGACAGGAACACACACAGGTGGCTAAATTTTGGGACTAGCCAGCCCTGGATCTCTAGCCTGCTATGCAATTCTGATTTATGGCATTGAAAAAAGCCCTTAGCCATCTAATTATAACTGCTGGGTACCCAAAAGACAGCAGATATGAGAAGTGATTTACTGTCACACTGACGTGTTCTGCAGTCACGATGACAGGCACAAAATGGAAGTTTTCTCTACTCAAATGCTCTCTTGTGGTAAAGAAGAGGCACTTCATAATTGCAGAAGCAGAAAATGGAAACAGACTATTTCACTCCTGGCAGCTTTGTTAATAAAACATTGGGAAGGCAAATAATTATCTGACATGCAATTACATCTAAGCTGTTTTCCTTGGGATAAAAAAACCGACAATGTAAGTGTTGGGCATCTGATTTTATTATCCTTTCTGGAAAGGCTGTATTGGATATTTGACATGGATACTTGATTTACGCTTTGTTATTGAGCAGACTGAGATTTGGTTGTCTACTTTTGCTGTGTTTTACTGCTAGGGAGTTTCAGGGTGGCCAGGGTGAAGTAGAAACCTTTCTCCTAGACTGTTAAATGTGGAAAGAGTTTGACATTCAGGTGACTTTTGATGAGGAACTTCGGTGCCCAGGCTCTGGTAGTTTTTCAGAAGCTCATGGCATGACCTCGTGGCCTTGCAATTTCGCCAGCGCTGCTTCTCAAATGAGCAGATCACAGAATCCTAGAATGGCTTGGGTTGGCAGGGACCTTCAAGACCATCTTGTTCCAACTCCCTGCCATGGGCAGGGGCACATTCCACTGGACCAGGTTGCTCAGAGCCCCATCCATGTACTGTTTCTTATAATGTCAAAATATTGAAGATGCATCAAAGTTGATATATTTGCTGTTTCCATGAAACTCTGAGTGACTTTTATTAAAACTGAAGAACAGCTCTCCATGCCCACAATTCATGTTTTGTCTTTACATCTTTAATTGCATTAGAAGTTTAATATTTCTTGCTGTATGATATTTCCCTATTCCAGCAGAATAAAAAGCTGCTTTGCCAGCTGTGGAGACATCAGTGTGCCCTGATCATTGCCCAGTGGATGGTTTATGTTTCAAAGTTTGCATGATTAAGGAAAATCTGAGGTGTTCATTTTAACTGAAAATTTAATCCTTGTGCTTCCCAGGGACTCACGAGTTGTCAGGTCTGTAAAATCACATAGTAAATAAGAAGCTTTCCAAAAGCACTGTGGCAGATGATGCTGCTACTTTCAAGTCAGTTGAGTACTTATGGAGGGAGGGGGTACTGATATTGGGGTGGGAGAATCATCAGATATTTTGGGTTTGCCTGCTGGTTCATATTCTCAGTCCCAGAGGCAGAGGTGGAGGAGCTGAACAAAGAAGGTTCAAGGTAGGACTTCTATTACCCTATAGCACCAACATGTGATGTAGTTGATGTAGTTGAAGATGTGTCTGCTGAGGGCAGGGCATTGGATTAGGTCCCTTCCAACCCAAACCATTCTACCATCTGGCCTCTGGTAGCAAAGGCACGACCGGCTGTCAGTGATCTGAGTGTTTTGAACAGGTTTCACTTGCTGTGGGAGGCAGCAGCAGAGCTGAGCTGTCAGCTGGTCAGCAGCAGCTCCTTGAGGATCAAGGAGCTCCCTGCAGCACCACTGCACATCTTCATATTGTCATCTTTGAGTGGATGTTTAGCTGGTGCTGTTTATCTTATTTTTAGGACTTGCCTGCTTGAGATGCCTAAAAATAGATCATGGTGTGTTTTTTCCTCTTACAAAAACAGGGTGAGTATTAAAGAGTGAATTCCTGGGCTGATTTACTGAAAATAGCAACCCATGCTAACATGAACTAGGGATCAGTATATAAACATGCAACCCCCAAGGGCATTAAAATGTCTTCAGATTTAGTAGATATTTCTTGCAGTTATTAGGTGAGAATTTAGCAGGCAGTGAGTACTCTACTTCTTGGCATTTGCAGAGCATCAGAGAATCTGGATAAAGTTCAGTTTGTGCCTCAGTGAGCAAAAGGTATGAGACTGTAGTGTGTCTTCAATATGAACATTCTCAAACAAATCGTACCTGCCTGTTAGGGGTCAGCTTTGGATCTGATGCAGTTTAACATCTTCTTCAGTGATATGGACTGTGGGACTGAGTGTACCATCAGCCCTCAGCAAGTTTGGCAATGATACCAAGCTGTGTGGGGCTGCTGACAGGCTGGAGGGAAGGGATGGCATCCAGAGGGACCTGAACTGGCTTGAGAGGTGGAACTGTGCAAAGCTCATGAGGTTCAACAAGGCCAAGGGCAAGGCCCTGCACTGGGTCAGGGCAACCCCAGGCACAAACACAGTCTGGGGGGAGAATGGATTGAAAGCAGCTCCGAGGAGAAGGGCTTGAGGATGGTGATGGATGAGAAGCTCAACATGGCCCAGCCATGTGCACTCAAGAGCCCAGAAAGCCAAATATGTCTTGGGCTGCGCCAAAAGCACTGTGGGCAGCAGGTCATGGTAAGTGATTCTCCCCCCATTCTCTGCTCTGGTCAGACCCCACCTACAGTGCTGTGTCCAGCTCAGGGACCCCAACATAAAAAGGGCATGGACCTGATGGAGGGAGTCCAGAGGAGGCCACAAAAAATGCTCTGAGGGCTGGAGTGCCTCTGCCATGGAGACAGACTGAGAGAGCTGAGGGCATTGAGGCTCCAGGTAGATCTTAAAGCACCTTCCAGCACCTAAAGGGGCTTCAAGAGAGCTGGAGAGGGACTTTGGACAAGGGCAGGTAGTGACAGGACAAGGGGGAATGGCTTCAAACTGCAGGGATAGGTTGGATATCAGGAAGAAATTCTTCCCTGTGAGGGTGGTGAGGCCCTGGCACAGGTTGCCCAGAGAAGCTGTGGCTGCCCCATCCCTGGGAGTGTTCCCGGTCAGGTTGGACGGGGCTTGGAGCAACCTGGGATAGTGGAAGGTGTCCCTGCCCGTGGCAGGGGGGGTTGGAACGAGGTTATCTTTAAGATCCCTTCCAACCCAAACCATTCTGGGATTCTATGATTCTGTGACCCTCTGTGTGCAGCACTCCACGTGACGAGTGGGTACACAACTGGTGGGACTGAAGGACCATCTCCTGCTTGGTAGGTGTTACTGGAGTGCTTTGCAGACCTCAGCTGATATTTTTTGTTGTTGTGCAGGGGTATCTAACAGTTTTTAAGCCTATGAGAGTTAAGACAGAGTAAGGAATTCAGAATTTGATTCTTTAAAACCCATATGACATGGCTGGGTGCAGCAGTGACATGTGCAGTTCTTTTCTCTGCGAGCCTTGGAGGTTGTTTTGGATTGAGTTTGTTGTTTGAATCAAGTAACACTTGCTGTATGTGTCTGATTTTGCTGGAAGCAAGGCAAAAGTTCAAACTGAAGTCTTGACTTCGCTACACATAAAAATTCCTTTTGTAGGATCTGTCTGCTTTGATCTCAGTTTGACTGTTTGTCTCTTCTGCATCTTGCATCTCATTTATATTCCAACAGGATAAAACGAACTTGATAATGGCCTTTTAGCTTGTCATCTTAAAACACATGCTCAGCCTGGAAGAGCCAATAAAAGCCATGCTTATGAAACTCTTACGGTCCAGTGATTGGGAATGGACTGACCTGTGGGCTGCAGGGACACATGCAAAGTGGATTTCATATGGATCTTGTAACTAGTAGTGTTCAAAACAAACAAACAAACACTTTAGCTTTGGATCTGAGCAATGTTCCAAAACTGATTAAAGCCAAAGAAAGTCCTTTCGTGTCTTTACCAAGCATTCATGGTGTGTTTTGTTTCCCATTGGGAGCATCTCCCCTACCCAGGGTGTCTAAAAGCCAGATGACCACATGTGATCAAGTCACCTCACTGCCATGATAGGCTGGGGGAAGAAGTGGGTGCCTTCAGAGAGTTAGTAATATCAGGTAAGAGAGATGGTTGTGAGTTGTCCTCTAAAGTTACCAGTTTCCCACCACTCACCCTAAAAAGACGTTGGTATAGCTGGTTCAGACTTAGGTCAAAGTCAAGTGAGATGAATCCCATTATCAGTGCAGAAATTCAGTGTTCCATGTACCTGAGCAGCTGTTTTCCTTCGGCTGGGATGGTTTGGTCTCCCTGGGGCCATAGCACACTTGTCACCTTCTCTGCATCAGAGAAACCTGGAGTTCAGCTGTGGCTCTGCTGTAGGTTGCAACTTCAGTGGAGAAGAGTAAATAGCCTTTAGTTTTGCAGCAGGTCCCTTAAATATGTATGAACAACTCCTGCCAGCAGAGATGGTGCAAGCCAAGAGAGCAGAGGATGTTTTGACGGCATCAGCCCCTCTCAGCTGAGCTTGGAGGACTTGTTAGAGGCTGTGATTCAGCACCCTCAGCTCTGACTCTGCTGCCAGCACTGGTTTGCTGCCTGGTTAGTGAGTCAGCAAACTTGCAGCTTCCCCATGCCCTCGTCTGGATTAATATTTACTGAGCCAGGGAACAGGGACTGCTGCAGGCAGTGTCTGCAAGGAGGATAAAGTTCAGTTTGGAGGGTGATGGGAAGCAAGCAGGATGTGCTTCAGAGACCTCCAACCACTGGGACTCTTGGCTGGGATGAGAAATCTGTGATGAGCCACATCTATTCGGTGGTTTTCTTTCACAATAAAGCTGGTGCAAGGGCTTGGATATGTCTGTCCTGAGAGCTTTGGTGAGTTCCTTAACTGGGAGCAGATGTGGAGCTGTGAGCCTGCAGCCTGTGTTATCATTTACACTCTAAAGTTGCACTGTACTTTATAGTTTACACTGCTATAATTCAGGGTGCAGACTTCCTTGACAAATAGGGACTCCAGAGTGAAAATAATTGGATATGTTGGTTGATTATGGAATCATTTAGGGTTCTTGAAAATGACCTCTAAGACCATCGAATCCAGCCATTCCCCCAGCACTGCCAAGGCCACCACTAACCCATGTCCCCAAGGGCCACATCCACATGTCTTTTAAATCCCTTTAGGGATGCTGACTCAATCACTGTCCTGGGCAGCCTGTGCCAGGGCTTGACAACCCTTCCAGTGAAAAAATTTTCCCTAATATCCAGTCTAAACCTCCACTGGCCTAACTTAAGGTCATTTGCTCTTGTCCTGTTGTTACTTGGGAGAAGAGACCAACTCCCACCTGTCTACAAGCTCCTTTCAGGGAGTTGCAGCGAGTGAGAAGGTCCTTCCTGAGCCTCCTTTTCTTCAGGCTGAGACCCCCCAAGCTCCATCAGCTGCCCATCATCAGATTTGTGCTCCAGAACCTTATGTTATGTGGAACACTGGATTGTGCTGGTGTTTGTTCATTGTAGGCTGTGGCTGACAGTGATCTAGGGCTCCCAATCGTGAGCCAGAATTCCAGGTATCACACAGCTTCCACTCCTTGAGAATAAGAAAACTTTAACATGTTCCAGACTGAAAGCCCAGAACCTTGAAGCAAGCAACAACACATGAAGAATTGTTTTAAAGATACATGGAAACTAGTTTAGTCTTGAATTTTTTGGGGAAATCCCCATTTTTTCCCATTGTGGTGCCTTGCATAAACATCAGTGAATAAGGTGGCACAGGACTGCAGATTTTACACTGATCTGCAGTCTTGCAATAGTTACTTGGAGTAACTATTATGTTACATCCTTGTAGATCAGTCATCACAGTGCACTTAGGGGTGGATTGGTGTCTGATGTACCTCAGGAGAGAGGGACAGAGCTTTCTTCTCTCTCTTCCACTCCATATGGTTTTATTGTTTTCTTCAGCACACATAGAGTGGAGATAAAGAGCACAGAGGAAGGATCAGAGGGCCCATATGAACAGCATCTTGTACAGAAATGCAATCAGCTATTCATAGTAGGAGCAGAAACAGATGGCCAAAGCTTGTTTAGCCGGAGAAACCGATGCTTTTCAAGCTGCAAACCCTGATGGGAGTTCTAGGTACCAATCCCACATATTTTAAAACAGCTTTGTATTTTCCCTCGTGTATTTTCCCTTTTTGTTTTCCCTTGTAGCTGTGCAAAGCAGAGACTCTGGGGTAGAGATTTGAAAGATTGCTTTGAGGAATTGAATATGGCTTCTGACTTACAGTGTTGAAACAATGGCTGATTCTCCTTTGAATAAAAAAAGGCAGCAGCTCTTGGATGCAGTCACGTTCTGCTGTTAGTGCCGAAATTGTCTGGAAGAAACGTCTGGAATTGCTTGACATTGTCTCATGCATTTCATCCCCACCATTGTTAAGGCTCGTTAATGATCCCATTATAAGCTCCTATTTGCAGAAATGGCTTTCTAAAAGCAATCTCTGAGTTATATTATTATGTTGTTTATGTTATATAAATGCTCAAGGACTAGACATGTATTAATAGAGAGCCTTGCGATTGTGGAGCCAGCAATTACTTGACTGGTGATTACTCCATCACAGACTCTGCTGACTCTCAGCACTTTGGACGGGAGGATAAAATTCCTCCTGCAAATTGGGGAGATAATTTTCTTTGGAATAGTGGTTGTTACATGGTGCTGGAAATCCTCTGCATGCAGATAAGCCGTAAAAGCCAGTTAGCTTTAGGCAATGCGGTGTGATGCTGTGGAATAGACTGTCATGGTGGAGAGCCTTATGAGTCACCAGGGATATAATGAAGATCCTAAAGGAGAGCTCCAAGCCTTCCAGGAGAGGATGTGCTGGGTGGAAAATCAGGCAGCTGTAACCATTTCTCCTCCCTGTGCTTCTTCCATAGCGTGTCCCAGGTATGTGACACTGGGGCAGGGTGGCCATGGGAGAAGGGGTGATGAGGTGTTTTATCCTTCCCTTCCATGGGATAACCACTGTCTGTTCCTTATTGTGTCACTGCATCCCAACAGAAGAGGGCAGGACTTGGTCCCCCCAAAGAGGAATAAGAGCAGCATTAAAAGAGTGTGCAGGGCAAGGTCAGGTGTTTAAGACAGTGCCCTGTGCTGCTGGATGGTTACCCCAAGGATGCAAAAATCCCTCCCTACCCCTCTGGGTACAGTGGAGTCACAGGCTGCCTCTTCCATTAGGATATCATAGGACAGTTCTCCACATGTGCCAACCTCTCCTTTCCAAAGGATGATCCAGCTGGGACTCTGCTTCCTGCCCTCTGCTTCTCCATGTGTCCTGACTCCTTATGGATGAGAAAAGGGATCACTCCACACACACATACCCCAAGTACAGCTGATGTTACTGTGTAAAACATGGGAGACTCCAGCAGGGTGCTTTAGGAAGGCCATGATGGGACATTCTAGGTCAGCAATTCTGCATCCTTTTCAAACCACTTTGGCCTTCCTTCTCCCTCTTTGGTGGGATAGTAGGGGATGGAGGAACAAGCCTCCAGCCAGGAACACCCACTCCCAGTTGATATCAGAACTACAGAGACTACAGATAAAAGGCCTATACTTGTGCCTCTTAAAAATTCAGCAGCTTTGCTACCAGATTCTGGCAGAGCTAAGCTGCCTTTCTGGCCTTTTCCTTTTTATTTCTTGTAGTTCCTATAGCGGATACCTTGAAGATGGATGATAAACCTTTCCCCCTACAAATTCTTGGATAAGACTTGATAGTAGGTCTCTTGGAGAAGAACTCTGAAGCCAGGGCTCTTCAGAGGTGTTGGTAACACCTCCTGGCAAAGAAAGCTGCCAGCACAGTGCTGGCTCCACGAGTGAATGGGATCTTTTAAGAGTTGCAGAAGTTGTGAAGGTGCATTGACACTGGTTTGCTCAGTGAAACTTTTCCATTGCTCCAAGTGAACAACTTCCATTAATATTAATAATTGTAATAAAGGGGAAGTAGAAGAGAGAGAAGATGTTGGGGAAAGAGGAACAAAACATGTCCTAGGTGACTCAAGGGAAGCGAGGAAGAAATGTAGACCAGCCACAGCCTATATATATTTACCTCTTGGTTGTGACAATTTTTGTAGGGTGTTAGAAGACCCTGCTCCAATATCACTGCTTTGTTATCAGACACAGAGCTGGGTGTCACTGGCACTTTTGCCCAAGGCTTTCCTGAGTTCCATTATTCAAAGTTTATTTAAAATAATTACTGTAATCATCCGCATATTGTCACAGTGTAAGGAACCAGAAAATTGCGTTGCATAATTCCCTTGCAGTTGTCTGAGAAATCCCTGTCTGCATTCCCAGCACAGCACAGAGATTGGATGTGAAATCCCTCTTTTCCTGCAAAGGAGCTTTCAAGTTTCCGAGGCGCGGTCGCTTCATATATTTATATTTTTTTTATCTGCCGCGCTTAACAGTCGAATGAGGGAAAAGTGTTAGCAGAGGTCAAGCATTGTTTGAACGTGTTGCAAATGGTTTCCCAGGGAAACAGCAAATCAGTACTCATAGGCTCCTGCAGCATCTCCAGAACAACATCCAGCCACCAGCCCTCGCCCCGTGTTTGCCGTAGTACTCGGGACCAGAGGCGATGCGGAACGAAGCCGGAGTGTGAGTGGGAGAGCAGTTCCAAAGGATGAAGAAACATTCGGCAAGAGTGGCACCATTACCCTCTTTCAATGTTTCCGAGTTAAATTCGCCTGTGCCAGACGGTAAATGCTCTTTCCCCCCCCCCATAAATCTAATCCTAGGCTGTAATTCACTCCGCATGCTCCTCCAGCTTCGTGCAGAGTAACGGGAACGTGTGTGTGTGTGTGTGTGTGTGTGTGTGTGTGTGTGTGTGTGTGTGTATTTTTAAAGTAATTCTCAGATAGCTTTTTGAGCACTTTAATATCATCTGGGATAAGTGCAGTTAAATTTCTGTTGCCTGTGTTCAGCTGCAGTGTGAATGGTTTCTGGTGAAGGAACTGATGTTGAAACGTGAACTACTGATAAAGTTGTTGTACTTCATTTCTGTTTTTAAAAATTATGTGAAATTAGGTCCATATAATGCCATTGACTTTTCTGGTGTATTTTAGTAGTGTGCTCTAGATTTATTGTTTTTGGTGTAAAGACAGAGGCACCAACTTTTTTGTGCTTGCAGTTCCTCAGCTCAAGATAGCAGTTCTTCTGTTAAACTGCTTTCCCCCCCCCTTATTTTCAGAAGTGTCAGCTCTGAAGGAATTCCTTAATACAAAAGCCACAAGAGAGAAACTGGGAATTCTTTTGTACTGTCTTGATTGGACACAACAGCCTCATTCCTTTAAGAGAGCCCACCAACTTCACATCACACTTCAGAGTCACTGGAAATGTGGGGATGTTGTCCAGTGTGAGATTTGACTGCACTGACGGTGAAACAGAAATAAAGCTGAAAACTTACAGAGGGTATATGTGCCATATAAATCAAGGATTGATAGGAAAGCTTTTCTAAAAATATTCCTAATGTTCAGGTTCAAGTTTTTGTTTTAAAATGCCTGTAGAAATCTCCGGCTTTAACTGCACTGTTCAAGTTTATGATATTCACTGTCAGATGTATTAAAGAGCTGTGTTGTACTTTCTGAAGTTGATTGTTGTGCCAGAAATGACCTGTTTTCCCACCAGGTACGTTGGTAAGAACTCTGGAGCTGTAAAATGGCAAGGTGCATGCTGCCTCTGGTCTGAGCAAGACCAGCAATGGAAATGTGATTCCTTTTTGTGAGTAAATTCAGTGCTTCATCCAAGAGCAAAACAAAGCAAGAGCCACGGTCCAGTGCTTGTCAGCAGAGCGTGACTTCCAGTTCTTCAATCTACCTGGCTCAGGCTGGCTTAAATTACCAACAGGGCTGGGTTTTGATAGACCAGGCAATAGTTTGTGTCATTTTTCTTGTAATTGTATGTGTGATATGAAGAATTCTGCAGGCTTGGTAGTTACCCGGTGCTTCTTTCTTGAAGGAAAAATCCCTTAAGGAAAATTGAAGGAGCTGACTGCTTGTTGCTGGCACACCAGGTTTTAGGGTGTGTGATGTTGTAGTTCATACACTCACCTGCTTTTTTAGGAGCAGTGTTATGGGCAGGTGAGCTGGCTCTGCTGGTGAAATGGGATGATTTGCTGCTCTTTGTTTCCTGAGAGTTCAGCCTGGGCTCGTGTCATGCCAGTTGGTGAATGCAGAGGATTAAAGATTGTCCCTGCCCCACACATCTCACCAGCTGTGGTTGCCTTCAGCTTAACCAGTCCAGCTGCTGTCAGGTGCCTCTGTTAGACCAGTCTTAACCCTTCTCTCCATGCTGGGCTGCAGCAGCAGTGTCAAAAACTGCACTGCTTGGTTCCTCAGGGAGGGAAAATCCAGCTGTCATAGGAAAAAAGGGCAATAGACTGGAAGTGACTACATGACAGCACTTGTCACATCCAGCATGCTGAAAATGGAAAGGTTCTTGCTAGGGATGGAGCTGGCCAAGCTGAATTAATACTGGACCCATACGTTAAATGTGTGTGCAGCCAGGTTTTTTTTTTTAGGAGGTATTCCCAGAGAATCCTAATGGGATAGGGCAGTAGGCTTCCCAAGAGCACTGCATCTGTCTTCCCTTTCCTTAGCAGGCATGAGGAGGGCACATGGAATAGATTCCAGAGCAGCTTGGGGCTCTGGACCTGTGTGCTGGGAGGAGAAGCAGGGCAGCAGTGAGCTCTGTGTTGGCAGCTCTCACACAGTTGAGCTCTGTGGCTTCCTAGATAACTTCTGGTAGGACCACAGCAAGTGCTGACTGCTGGAGAGCAGAGTGAAATCCAGGCAGGAAGACTCCCTCAGCGGTGAAGAGACACCCAGATGTTCACACGTAAGTGGTCAGAAAGTGCTGCTCACATGGAAAGAAATGGAGCAGAGGCAGCTGCTGAGAAGGGTTGGTGTGTGGGTGAGTGGCTCTGGAGGATGTGAGGTGTGTGCCAGGCTGACACCACAGCCACCAAATACTTTGGAGAGCGTGCCTTCACCTCAGCCTGGCCACCCTCCACTCCCCAGCAGCAGCTACAGCGAGGGGACTGTGTGTACCCAGGTGGGTGGCATGGACAACTATCTCAAATGTGCCTTCATGGAAAGGCAGGGATCAGACCTGTGAGAGCTGTTACCTCAAGGGCAGCAGGGAAAACAGATGGAAGCACCTCCCGGGGTTGGAAAATGCAGCAATACCGTGATAAATACTTACTTGTGCCCCAGGTGCTTGCTTGGAAAATGTTTCTTTAACCCACCCTTCCTCAAATGTGTTTATTTGGGCTCTAAGTCAGGCAAGGAAATTGAAGCACGTGCTCAGTGTCTGAGGCAGTCAGGTTTGGACTCATCCAGATGCATATAAATGTAAGCCTTGATAAGTACTGAGAAAGTTGTTGGAGCTTCCTGGAGTCAGCAGGAGAGCTGGACACCTCTGAGAGGTGATTCACCTCCTAAGATTGGTATGTGAGGGAGCAGGAATGAATCACTCCCTGGAGGCACCTCTCAGCCAGGAGAGGCAATGGTTTGTGTAGGAAATGAATACAAGCAGTGTGTTGCTGAGCTGTCTGTCAGTGTGCTGACTGCTTTTACTCATGGATCTGAGGAGACCCGTGAACCAGCCTGGGTTTACTGCAGTGTTTCTTGAAAGTAGAAGCTATATCGTGGTTACTTATTAATCAGATGCATATGAGTGATTTCTGGACTGTCGTGGGTCTAAACCCCTTTCACAAAAACTTCATGTCAAAGCAGCTTCATGGCTTTCGTTGAAGCTGCTCTTGATTTACGACAGTGAGAGTAAAAGTGAGAGTTTAATTCAGAATATCTGTTTCTTTTTGGAAATGTCACTAAATTCTAGCAGTGACAGGATTCATTTTCAAAGGATTTTTTAATAGACTGATAACCTTTTGTTTTGGAGTAAAGTGTATAAATTGTGACATAATTGGAGTCACATCTGATAACAATTTATTACAAAGTTTGTAAGAGATATTTTCTCTGATGGAATGGTGCGGAGCTTTGAATCAAATGATTCGTGTTTCGTCATGCTCAGTCAGTGCTGGAGTGGTGAGAAGGTGGTCTGATCCCAGACCAGTGAATCCTGCACTTGGCTTGAGTTGGTGTTACACCTGGAGAAAATAAAGTCCCATAGGTCCATTGCAGCAAAGAATATCTCTTAAAATGTGTGTCCAAGGGACTCACTCAGAAGCTTTCTCTGAGGTGGTCTCAGAGGGACTGTTTAAGGAAGCAAAAGCTTAAAATAAAGCTCCTGGCTCTGGAGCTGCAGGAAGGGGACAAAGGTTCATAAGTCCTGGGGGTTGTTCCCTCAGACATGGATGTGTTGGCTTCACCTGAATAAAAACATCTGTCAGTCCAGCTCCCTCCTCCTCAATAGCAGTCTGGTGTGGAAGTACCCCTGTCATCCTGCCCAGAGGCTGAGCCAAAACTCATGAAAAGCAGTTGCTCTTCCCAGGAACTGGGGATTGGATCCGTCGGGGATTGGATCCGTCTCCAAGATGTGGATTTGTTTGTTGGCATGGGCTTTGCTTGGCAGCTTGGTCTGTTGTCATGGCCAGTAACTTTAAAATATGTGTAGCCACTGTGTTTCAAAATGCATACTCCAGCTGCCAGTTCCACCACAGATGTTCTCAAATAAGCTTCTTTCCCAGGATCTGTTCTGACACTCCCACACTGGTGCTGGTGTGTTATTTTTGGTCTCAGATCAGTGGAATTCTTTGTCAATGCTTAAACAGAGGCAGTGACACACTTGTTTGAGTTATGCTGAAATGAGAAAAAAGTATTTTCCATGTTTTTTTATCTGTGCTGGAACAAAGATTTAAATGGGGATTTGGGTTTTTCTAATAATTGGTTTTATATGTTTTGAGGAACAGTCTTGATCCAGAGCATTACAAAGAAGAGCCATTTACTTCAGAACGACAGAATTTGAGAGGTCCTCCAGAGTGGCCATTACACTCACGTACCAGGGCTCCTGAAAAGATGGTCTGCAGGTTGCTTACAGCCAGTAGAGCCTTCAAAAGCTTCCTGCAAAGGTCTTTTTTGTTGTTACTGTTGTTTTCCAATAGTTGCAGCTGTAGAACATAAGGGATGGTTGCAGCCTGGATTCATTTTGAGCTGCTGGCCCCAGTCAGGGGCTTTAGGTCACAGCACTGGATGCAAACCACGCAGATCATATTCCCTGGTTGGCACAAAAGCATCCATTTCAGTGCAGGTTCTTTAGCAGAAGAACATGTAGCTGATGTGCAGAAAGATGCAGTTATAGACTTGAATTTAACAGGTTTGCATCAAAACTTACAGCATCAAACTTACAGCAGTTAATACGGGAATGCCCATCTCAGAGACCAGCACTGAAGCTGTGGGGACTTGGGGAGATGAGAATCAGCCATTGCAGGAATAGGTGCCTTTGTGCAACTTATTTAGCAACTATTTCCCACTTCCTTGATCTGCAAAAGGGGAATAATCATATATATCTATACACCCATATGACCTGGTTGTATTGAACATAAATAGAAGCTCCTCAACATACGTGTGTCAAATCTCAGTATTCTGTCATTAAGTCACAGTATATTGACAGGGTGGGAAAGCTGGGGCTGTTCAGCCTGGAGGAGGCTCCAGGGAGATCTTAGAGAACCTTCCAGTACCTAAAGGGGCTAATAAAAAAGAGAAAAAGCAACTTCTGACATGGGCAGATAATGGTAGGACAAGGGGGAATGGTTTAAACCCAAAAGAGTTTTAGATTAGATGTCAGGAAGAAATTCTTGGCTGGGAGGGTGGTGAGGCCCTTGCAAGGGTTGTCCAGAGAAGTTGTGGCTGCCCCATCCCTGGAAGTGTTGCAGGCCAGGTTGGACATGGCTTGGAGCAACCTGGGATAGTGAAAGGTGTCCCTGCCCATCAGGTCTCACAGAGTGAGATGCAGATGCACTCAGATCCTTCTCATTAGTTCTTTGTATTTCTTTTGCTCAGAGCTGACTTACAGTTTTGCAGTTGGCAGAGTTGAGCGCATCTTTTTGATTTAATGGCTCATCCTCAGTCTATCCAGTTATTGCCTGGTTTTCTTTCTGTTTAGATATTTAGATTGTTGTGCTCCTTTTCCAGGTAGTAGTTATAAGGGGAATCAAGGTCCTTATTTTTTCAGCAGTCTGGACCTTAAATCACAAGTTCCACCTTGGGATTTGGCCCTAACACTGTTGCCATCACAAAGCCAAGGAGATGCAGGGATGGAAGGTGACTTCAGGACATTGTCTGAGTCATCCCTCCTTTAAGGCAGAGTCAGACACACTCTGGCCATCCCCAATAGGTATCTCTGTCATTTGTCTCTGCTGTGAGACCATTTTTCAGGCACTTAGTGACTTTCTTTCTCGCCATGTGAGAGGTGGGATGTGAGGGTGGTCTCTCCCCAGATGCTGGATGGTGTAACAGGGAGGTGTCTCTTCCATTCAGGAGCACAGTGGATCACAGGCTGTGGTCAGAGGAGTGGGAGGCGGAAAACTGCACGGGTGGGATTTGGTATCAAAGCACAAGACTTCACTGGTGCCTTTTTTGCTGGCACTGGGGATTTTTTTTTTTTTTGCCTGTCTTACTTGTATTCCCTCCCCTGACAATTAGGCTGGAACTGCTCCTTTGGAAGGGTAATTAAACACATCCCTTGGTCAGGCACTAAGTGAGTTACAGGATGTGAAATTTAATTATTAACTTCCTTTGCTCCTCTTTGTTCTCTTTATTGCAAGGATGGGAGGGCACGTGGAAGTTGTTGAGATTACTAATTGTAAGCAAAGTTGCTGTCTGCTGATCTGAAGTGAGGGCTGTGTACAGACATTGAGGGGATAATTGGCAGAAATTGCTGATGGATGTCACCAGTAAGCTACAACAAAAATACCTGCATTTTGCTTTCTGCTCTTGACAATAGTTAATCATAGCACAAGAGAAATGCTGTGCGCCATCACTGAGTCATTTGTTTCTCATTATAATCTGAAAATGTTTTTTCCCGTAGGATGAAAAAAAAATTATTGTAACCTTCTCGTCCCCTTCAAACATAAAAACTTCCAGAACAAGCAGATAATAAATGAACAAGGCAGCACTCTGAATGGACATATGTGCATTACTAATACACACAGACCATTTAAATGGAGAACATCATCTCCAGAGGTCTGAGACGTGGTGAAATGATTTTTCTTCACTCAAACCTGTGTAACACACTGCCTGCAAAGCGTGTTTGCTTGTTTTGCCGATTTTGCTTGGGTTTAGTAAATGTGATTACGACTTCATGTCCTTGGTGAAACTGATGGTTCCGAACACATTGAAAGTTGGGGAGAGTTTGTCCTTCAGTTTTAACTTGCCAGGTCAGCTGTTATCTTCAGCTGTGGCAGTGTGTGCCCAGGCAGCTGGGCTGGTTGTACTGAGTTGCTGTGGGTTTACACCAGTGCAGTGAAGGGCAGGATTTGATTTTACAGGCAGGAGCTGAGATAAAATAAGTTGTTGGATGGATAGTGTTGGATAGCCCTGCTAACAGTGCTAACAGTAGCAGACAATCCAATTAAAGCCATGACTAATCCAACTTAATGAGGTTTTGCTATTGTAAAATGGACAGGAGCAGTCCTCTTCACCTCCAGCAACATCAGTGCTGCTCAGTCCCCTTTCCTGTAGGGCCGCGTACGTCCGATATTTCCCTGGCCGCAGAATCCACACCGTCCTCTCCTTGCCGCGTGCCATTAAGACCAGAACTTCACTGCAAAAGCCTCCAGCCCTCACGATGGTGAGCTGCCTGTTCAGTGTGAGCACGTGTACAGGCTGCTGGAGACAATGGGCTGGCGATGTGTGAGCGGGTCTGTCATCGCCACGCCAGCAGGTAACGCTGCCGCGCAAAGGGAGCGCTGTCAGTTCTTCCACCGGGGCCCAATTTAGCAGGAACACTCAATTGACGTACTTTCCACACAACACCAGACTGGCTCCTACCTCCATCCATCTGTCAAAGCCCAGCAATTGTTTCCCTGGCAGTGGTAGGGAGGCATCGCTTTGTCAGTGCGGGAACAATGACATATTAGGAGCTGGGATTTTGAGGACAAGGCAAAATGAGCCCGTTTTAATGCTGAATGAGGATTCAGTAGATTGTAGGTGCCTTGACTGGCCTCTTGGAAAAGGTGGTCTCTCTCCTGACTACAGGTGACCACTGCTGTGAAAGGCTTTGGGAATATAATATGAAGAAACTGTCCAGCTTGTTTACAGCACCTACATAACCATCAATTTAGTTGTGTAGTCAAAGAAGTGGTATGTATTTTGACACATAGCATCAAGCCAGATGTTGCTGTATCTAAATAAGCCAATTCTTCATGTCAGTAATCCAGTGTCATGAATGCACAGATGGCTCTCAGAAGGGAATTCAGTTACCTGTTTGAGAGGTTTTAAATTTCCATCAGGGCAGTTGGATAAAAGAGAATGGAAAATTAAACAATCAATTCTGTGATGATCTGGCCATAAAACTTATGTCCAGGACTGCATTTTTACGTTGCACTGATTATTTAACTGCAATCCATTCGACCTAGAACCAGAGGGAATGGCATGAAGCTGTGTCGGGAGGTTTAGGTTGGATATTAGGAAAAGGTTCCCAATCACCCTCTGGTCTCCATGTGCAGAAAATGGACTTCTTATGCTAAAAAGCACCCATATTTGCAGGGCAAGGAATAAGATTTACTGAAACAGATTAATAAGCTAGAAGTAATCATTAAAAAAAATTGGAAAGAGCAGGGATTTGTTGTTATAGAATCATAGAATTAACTGGGTTGGAAGAGACCTCCGAGATCATCAAGTCCAACCCTTGATCCAACCCCACTGTGATTACCAGATCATGGCACTCAGTGCCACATCAGCCTCATCTTAAACACCTCCAGAGACAGTGAATCCACCATCTCTCTGGCAGGCCATTCCAATGCCTGATCACTCTCTCTGTAAAGAATAATAAATATGCAATAATAAAAAGTAATCCAGGTGGATTTGACTCATTAAGATGTGCTTGATACAATCAGATGTGGCACTTTCCAGTTCTCCCTTTAGTCTTTTGTCAATCCCATTGGCACAGTGTTGCTTTGACACTCAGTTATAACCCCCAAGGAATACCTCCAGCAGCAAGACCTGACAGTCTGGCAAGGTTTTTCCTATTTGTTTTTTCCTAATCTCTTCCACTGGCATTCTCTTAAAATATCAAATGATGCCCAAAATGTAGATTCATTCTCAGCCTGTGGTTTGTCTCTGCTAAAGCCACAAGTTGGGTAAATCCCACCCAGTGTTAATATCTCTGTTCAGGATTGTTGTTCAAGGCCAGGTTGGACAGGGCTTGGAGCAACCTGGTCCAGTGGAAGGTGTCCCTGCCCATGGCAAGGGGGTTGGAACTAGATTGTCTTTAAGGTCCCTTTCAGCCCAAACCATCCCATGATTCTGTTATTCCCTGTATATTCACAGGGAGATGCAGGTAGGCCCAGGGCACTGCTTTTCTCATCCTAAGATTAACATCCAAAAGAAATAAAATGAATCCAACCCCATTTGCTGTGGAGGAGGTGTATTATGGTACCATTTTAGGACACAGTTGCTTCTCCATTTGCTTGTGGCAAGCCATGGCAGCATCCTGCTGTTGCCCTCTCTGGGAAAGACTTGGTCTGACTGCCTAAAACCACGAGGTCTCCACATGTGTGTGGGATTTTTGGAGTTATATGGAATTTCGATGGAAACTGCTGCTCTTGATCCCTCCGAATTTGGAGGGTCTTCAGAGATCTCTGCTTGATAGCTCATAGTTCTGTGTGAGACAGAGAACTGGAGTTACCTGAGTTCTGCCTTCCCTTCCTCTAGGCAGGTGGGTCACATTGCCCACCTGGGAGGTTTCATTGCTCAAATGTGCAACTGGTGATTTGTTGTCCTTGCTGCTGATTCCAGGTTTGGATAAGTCAGCCCAGCACACATCTCTTCACCTCCCCTGCCAAATATCCTTAAAATACGTTCAGATTCGGCAGCATTAGATGTCCCAGGCTTTCTAGCTCTAACAATGACACGTTGATAAATGGCTCTGCTGTCTGATTGCTTCAAGTATGAGGGAAGAAGATTTCTATATATCAAGCAATGACTTTCCATTGAATGCAATGTCTTGAATTACAGTTTTGGTCCCAACTGCTGAGTGTCTCAGTGCACAGGGGAAGATTCAGGCTGCTCTGCTTTACCAGATACAAATAGCTCAGAGCTCTTTCAGAATGTGAGGAAGAATATGTTTCCTTGAAATTTTTTTTGCAGATCACCTGCTAGACTTCTGCTGAGTGTAATGTGAATCTTGATCTTGTTCTAAGTTGAACCTGAATTGAGACATTGCATGTGGTTTTCAACATTATGCTATCTCTTTAAATGATGAATATCAAAGTGAGGAGTGACTTGGGTCCAGCCCCCTCAGGGGCTGCTTCTCTGAGGGCAGGAAGTCAGCAAACACTTCCTGAAAATAAAATTTCTTTAAGTTGGGGACCTGAAAAGTCCTAAGTGCCTTTTTGAATATTTAGCCCCAAAAGCACTGATTGGCTTAACCTCTTGGAGGCTGGAACTGACTTTCACCTGTCAGATGAAGGTGTTCTGGTGGGGTGAATGGCCAAGGGCTGCCATTTCTAACACAGTGTTCAACCTCAGAGTAACTTACAAGTTGTTTACTAAGTCCTAAGAAGTAGAAATTGTTATCCTTGTTTGACTAGTGGGAGAAGTAACATGAAACGAGTGGAACAAATTCACAGGAGAGCAGTTGTGTGGCTGTTAAAACATTATTTTCTACATTAAAATGTAAATATATGAAGGTGAAGGGCTTTTTAAAGGTCTGAAAATATCCAGCAGGCTCTAAAAAGCTCTGTAGAAAGTAATGCTCACCAAAAAATGAGAAAGGGCAACACAGTGCTTAGACATCATATAGCTCTTAATTTTTCAAGGTTGACTTGTGGGTCTGCTGTCACAGAGTGTGGGTTGTTCACTGCGTTCATTGGATTTGCAGGAATTCCTGGCAAGGTGTGACTACTTGGCAAGGTGGAAAGGGATCTAAACTTGGGTGTCCCTCTTGTGTCAGGGGTGGCTCATACTGGACAGAAGAGAAGGGGAAGAGCGTCTTGAGAAAGATCATCTGGAGGGCTTTAGCTGCTGGTTCAGTCACTTTTCTACTTGATGGGTAAAAATTAACCTTGGAGGCTCTAAATAGGCCAAGAGAGGAATTTTTTTCTGTATAATTCCATATTTTATACATCTCTTCCTACGAAAAGATGTATAAATCTTAAATCTTCCTTTGAAATCTTTGTAGTTAGACCCGGCAAATCCAATATGGCTTCAAGTCCATCAAGGGTTATATGAACTCTACCTTCCTCTGGCAAGATTCATGCAGTCTCTTGAATCCTGAATACAGTCCTTGCTTTGGAATATACTTCTATGCTGTTGGGCATGGAGTTATTTGCAGGAATTGTACCAGAATGACTCATATTTCAATGAAAGAAATTCGCCCTCTGAGATTTCTGCTGTATTTGTTGCATGTGTGGCACCTTACACATGGGGTTTGTGTCTGGTTTTGTATTCTTTTCAGTGTGAAATAGTTGGGATTATCATATTAAATCCTTCCAAGTCGTAGCAAGGTCAGTGGCTGCCCTGGGTATGTGTATATTCCAAAAGTTTAGGTAAGATGGTCACCAGTTGAAGTAGCAGCTGCAAAACCAGCGGTGGATGATCTCACCTGGCCATGAACACACATTTATACTTAGCAAAATGGCTTGTAATCTTGACTTTCTGCTGGGGAAGAAGACTCTCTGTGCCACTCATGTGTTGACCTCTTACAGAGACACCTTCAGTAAACTTGGGAGTACATCCAAGATATATCCAGCCACCCTGCTGGATTCCAGCACTGCACTCCTTGCTGTTGTTTGCTGATTCTCAATCCAGCCCTTCAAGTTCTTACTGGTCAAAGGTGGTGTCCCACTCACTGGAAAACTTTTCATCTGGTACAACTGGTGATTCTGGGACCTGGGTCTTCTCTGCTGCCTCGTGCCTCTATAGAGCCTCCAATGCAGCACCTTGGAGGTGCAGAAGAAGAAAAAGCAACTCCTCTGAAGATGTGGTGATTCTGATTCGATGCATGTAAAGGCATCTTCAATGCTGTAGCAGAACTCTTCATCCAAAAGTTCTGTCAGTGACTGTGGCTTCATTCTGTGCAAGAGTCTCAAGGATCATTCTGGAGGATGGAAAGAGGAAGCTCTCCTCTGGAGAGGCTCTCAGCACCCCAGCGGGCAGTGGTTCCTCAGCCCTCCTTTCCACCCTGAGGGGGAATGGTGACCTCCCCTTTGGCCTGATTCAGTGTCAGTGCTCAGGAAAGGGGCCCACGTGAGTACAAATTCCTTTGACTGTGCAGCCCCCGTGGATGGAGCCGTGGGGCTGAGAATGTGCAGCGGCGTGGGGCTCTCATTTCCTCAGGGGAAAGACTGGTTTTGATACAGCACCTTTCTGTCTATAAGGGGGGAGAGAGTTAAGTATTTATTTACTCACTGATTTACTTTATTCTGAGCAGAGCTGGAACCTTGACTTTTGCCGTGCGCTTCCCTCCTGCCGCGGAACCGTTTGCGTGCGTTTCACTGACAGCCCCGCGTTCCTCCAGGGGCTTTACGGCCAAACTGATGCAAACTCTTTCTTCTCAGGTGCCTCACGATCATCTGTCATCCAATGCAAGCCAGGAGGCAACTGCCCCAGCAGACACAGAGGCATGACTAGGCAGCTCTCCCCTCTATCTGTTGCTGAAGATTCTGCTGCTCCCATTCTTGAGCTGCAGAATCGAAGTCCCTCGGGAATCTGTCGGCACAGCAGAGTCGAGAGGCAGAGCAGATCAGGTAGGAACATTCCCAGCATGCCTGTGAGGGGCCTCTTTCCTCTGTCTTTTGAAGGATGGGGCAGAGCCCGAGCATGCTGACGTTGATTTACGGTGCTGAGAACAGCAAAGCCACGTGCAGGTCCTTCCTGTGCCTGGGTGTAAACTGGGGTTAGGAGGGAAGGAAGCACGGATGGGAGGAAAAGGCCTGGGAGTCAGCAGGTACATGTAATGTGTGAGGTGTCTGAGACACCATAAGGCACAGAAGATCTTGAAAGTTGATTAACATTAGCACACAGTTAGTTTTTACAAAGTGATTGTGTTTCCTCAGCTTCAGCCTGGCCACAGACCAGGACCTTTAAGAGCCAGCCCTGTTCCTTCTCAAAGACAGTGACAACCTCAGCTCATACCATGGATGGTCTGGTGAAGAGGAAGAGAAGGAGCAACAGGTGGAAGGAAATCTAGGGAAGACCATCACAGTTCAGATCATCGGTCAGCTGCACGTCAGGGCTTCCATCGGGAATGTGTCACCCACTTTTACAGCAGAAGTTTAGCTCAAATGAACCTGTAGGTATGGTGAACACTGACTTCTTCACCATGGTACCCATCCATCCATCAGCAGCAGGGATGGGATGGGAGCAATTGCCATATGCAGCCACAGGCCTTTGAGTCTGCTGCTGTTGAGGAGGAGAGATGTTACGTGAGTGAAATAATGTCACTGCCCAAGCGCTTTGGAAGGAGTGATTTAATTGTCCAGGTTCTTCGGAAGACTCTGTAGATACTGTGGGCAAAAAGGGGAGGAAGAACAGGTTGGATCTGCCTTGCACATTGGAACTGGGGAAGATGAACCTTCCTCTTGCCACTTCCCTGCCGGTGGCAGCAAGAGTCGGCCTTTTTCCTCATGTGTGGGAAACGGAGGGATCTCGTACTCCAGGGGTACTCTCTTCATGGAAAGCCTCAGAAAAGTATTGGAGGTGATTATTGCTGCAAGGAGAGGATGATGCAGCATCTTGCAGTAAAGATCATAGCTAAGAGACCAGAAAATCAATCTCATCTTTGCAGATATCAGGCTGAAGTAACCGTGCCTGCTGGCACTGGGGTACATCCAAAATCAGAACCCATCTTCTCTAAGAAAGGACTTCAGGCCACTTGTTTAGGCCTTGACACTATACTCTTCTAAACATTTATTTTGCATTTATTAATTTCTCTTTTTATCCTGATCTTCCCTCCCTCATCAGTGAAGTCTAAGTAGGACTGACCCGACAGGTAGGTAAACAAATATAAAGAACGCTATTTTTTAGGATGTAGTTGCCGAGTAGTCAAAAGAGTTCAGATGAAAAGCTGTAGGTTTTGATTTTCCATATCTCACTCTTCTGAAAAATGAAAGCAAAAGGCTCTTCTGTGGCCATCTCGTCACAGAGACATCACAAGTAAGAATTATACTAAGGACCTTTCACACAGTTTGCTGGGGGCCAATGCCATCTCCTCGTGTCCCCTGCACTGTGATCTGTATTCTTATCTGCCATTTCATCCTTTCTGAATGCTCAGCTTGTTTCTGTGCTCTTGCCAGAGTAAGTCTCTTGGTTTGCTTCAGTCTGATCTAAATGCAGACACTGAGGATTTCTGCTACCTTGCTAATTGTAAAATGCTGTCTACCAACCGCTTGGGCTGATCAATTTGTTTCCTCCTCATTATCGTATCATTTGGTGTCTGAACACAAATTCCAATTCCTAGCTTGCTCCAGTCCCAGCTTCAAGACTTGGAAATCCTCAAACCTCTGTATTATGAATTGTGTGCTTCCTCACCGTGTGCCTTTGAGTTAAAGTCCTGTAATTATTTTAAAAAATATTTCTTATCTTTTCCTTTTGATTCTTTGGCCAAGAGTTAGGTGTGCACATCCCATGGGTTTTGAAAGCAGCTGTCGAGCTTCCATGGCACTTTGGCCGGGGATCAATCTCAATTTTACTTAAATTAAATGTAAATATCCAGTCTAGAGAGAAATAAGTGTCTTCAGTGGGCTTAGATATATATATGTGAGGATGGAATCAGCTACCCTCTCACCATGCCTTTCCATTGTCATTAAATATAAAGGGCTCCTAGACAACATGTTTAGCCTGAATAAGCAATTATTTGCCAACTCCATCACATGGGGTGAATCCCACCCCTTAAGCACTTACAGAAACTCCCCACTGTACATTTAATCAGCCTAAAACTTACACAGGTCTTTAAATCCAAGGCAGGTCCCGCAACAAGTGTGTATTTCTGTGCCTTTCATTCAGACCTGGGACTGGGAAATCCAAGTCAAATGCTAATGGTGGTGTCATGAGTAGGAACAGCAATTACAACGTTATTTGGTAATTGAAAAATAGAAAGCACAGATAAAAGTGCTTTATTTTTGTATCATTATGTGATTATTTGAACTGTTAGCTGAAGAAGAACTAATTGCATGGTAGTTTTGCTTAGCAGGAAGTCCTGCAAGTGGATGTTACATAATATATTCTTTCTAAGCCATTCTAACTTGCAAATAAACTGTAATTTACCTTTTAATGGAACATGTCAGTCATTATTAGTACCATAAAAATATCTGTTTTCTCTCAGCAGCCAAAGAGAATGCTAAAAGGATGTTTGCCTTTTCAGACCCGTGGCTGGTTATCCTCTGCATGTTTTTAATAAACCTGTAATTTTATTTAAATTCTTGATTCACCACTAAACAATGGAGCCATCAAATGGGGATTATTTTTAGGAAAAAAACACATCACACAATTACAACTACAAAAAAGCTCCATGTCCTGGTTAGGAGAGTTCTTGATTACAAATGCACTCCCTGCTATGATGAATCTTTTTTTAGATGTGACGTTGGTCTGAAACAATAACTTGGAACCCCAGTTTGACATTTCTCTGTGGCTGTAGCAGAAACAATAATATAAAAGGAAAGTAAACCTGAGTCTGGAAGGATGCCACTGTCACATATAAGTTGAATATAGGAGAGTGTATGCCCTCACATAGCTCCTTTTAAAATCATATTATTTCTTATATATACCTCATCAGGTGTTGATGTGAGTGATAATTGATAGGAATAGTTAAGAATAGCTTCAGGTCATGGTTTTTAGAAGATTTTTTCCTGTTTCTTCTATCAAACCAATGTGATCTGGTGTATATAGTTGGAGCTCAGTGGTGCCCCCTGAGCTCACAGGGCAACAGCGTTAGTGCTCCTTGTTGTTTCCAGATGGGATCTGTGAAATCAAAGCAGGGTTCATGGGTTGCATCTCTGGGAGATGTGTCTGGAGAGCAAGTCACCAGGCAGTGAGATTCAATTCTCTCCAATTCTGTTGGGAACTCTGCACTGGTCTGCAGGTTATGTTCTGAAAAGCACTGCACTAAAGTGGGAAATAACTTCTGATTCCTCCTTGTTTATGTGTAGAGGTTCATTTCTAGGTGTGTGCCAAGCTTCACTTTTGTCCAGTTTCCTTTTTAAACTTCAAGAACTTAAGTACACTAACTTGACTGCAAAAAGCCTTCTTCCACCTGGATATATAAACCCACCAAACTGTTTCCTTTTTCCCTTCCCTTCTTGCAAATAAAAACGTGATTCTGGAGTTAAAATCTCGAATAATAAGGATTTGTTCCTGGCTCCAGAAGTGCAGGTTCAGAAGAGCTTTTCTGTTGCACCCATGCCCAGTAATTGTCTTCATAATGTTGTTGGTTCCAAGAGATGTATTTTTATTCTGGAGGTTTGCTGACAGAGGGAAAGAAGGGCTGATAAAGCAAATAGTGGCAACAGCTTAACTGTGACACAGTTACCTCAGGCTTCGGTGTTGTGTTCATGTTTTGTTCCTGCCTCCTTGAAGTGACAGAGATGGTATTATTAAAGTATTTTGGTGCAGGATTTCAGTATTTATGGGACAGAGAGGAATTATAAGGAAAAGGCAAGGGATGATTTGTGACTGGATTAGAAGGGGAGATTTTGCCAAGAATTGTTTTGAATGCATTCATTATATGTGCAACTCTTTTCGTATCCTTTTTTCTTTTCAGGAGAAGAAGGAACACAAACGCACACAGAGAGCAGCAGCCAGGAAGCTGAAGGACAGACACGATGCCAGTCTTGCACATCCACATTTCTCAAGCTTATCTGGAGATTCCTGATCATTTTGTCCGTCTCCTCCTCCTGGGTCGGGACCACGCAGTTCGTCAAAATCACGTTTGAGACCTTTGACTGTCCTTTTTTCATGACTTGGTTCTCAACAAACTGGAACATTATGATTTTTCCCATTTATTATTCTGGGCACCTTGCAACTGCGCAGGAAAAGCAGTCTCCAATCAAAAAATTCAGGTAGGCTCTGTGGTGGCAATATCCCTTTAAACAGCCTGATTCCTGAGGACTGAGATCGCTGCTCTCTCTGCTCAGTTCCACCCCTGGTGTCAGAAGGCAGAATAAAGGTCGTGCTGCAGAAAACCTCATTCATTAATAGCTCCCAGAAGGCTGACAGATGATTGATACAGGCGGAATAAATGGTTATTTGATGGCTAAAGGGGTTTTTTAATGAGTTGAGAAGGTCAATAATTTGCTTATAATACTGCTGTTATATTAACTAATGTCTCTATATTTTGTGTTCTTGTCTGGATCAGGTCGTTAATTAATCTGTTCTGGCCCATTTATGATAGAACAGTAGTGTTAAGTGCAACCAAACTAACTCATAGTTGAGAAGAAAGATGCTCAGAGCTGAGGAGATGGTTTCCATGTGGAAGACCATGGCTTGCTCTCTATCCTCAGCAAGTATAGCAGGGTAAAAACTGGCCTTTCCTCCTGCTGGATCACAATATGGAGCATCCAGGTAGCCTTCTCTGCTCTCTTTTGTGACTCTTGGTTTCCTCCCCCTGTAGCTCTGAGGGATAAGTTGGCCTAGCTGAGTGCCTGTCATCCTGAGGAAATGATGTGGAGACTTTATGCCATTTTCTGTCAGCCTCTGCATGAAAATACCTCTTCCTCTGTGTTGTGAGCCAGGGGAAGACATCCCTCTGACTCCAGCCTTTCCTTGTGCCACATGGATGCATGTTGTTGAACTCTGAACCACAAATGCCAAGGAGTCCATAGCACTGACTCCCAACATTAGGCTGCAGGGGTGGAAATTTATAAATCCCTCTTCAGAAGCTCCTGGGAAATCACAGAAATACAAGGTTGGCGGGGGGGAATCCAAAGAAACCTCCAGTCCAACCACCAGTACTGCAGCAGGACAGAGCTGGCTGAGCTTCACCAGTTCTTAAGAAAACCATGTCTAATCTGTCTTTGGGGCTTGGAAGTTCCATCACATTCTGGGACAATTAATTTCACGCTTCCTCCTCCACTTCCATTGTTCTACTGATCTGACAGTGACGCAGGAGCTGCTTTAAAGAACAGAACAAAATGCAGTTTGCCAAGAGATAACACACCTTGCCCATGGATTTCTCCATGGAGGAAAGAAATCCACAGGGTAGTTTTGAGCTGGGACCTGCTTCTGTTATTCCGGTGCAGACTCGCTTTGAAAACGACCTTAGTGACTTGAGCAGAATTGTCTGTCCCACCAGGTATTAACCAGAGTGTGGCTCGTCCCTGGCTCCTGCTGTCACTGAGCACACAGGGAATTCAATTTGTGACTGTCAGGCTGGAGTGTGTCAGGGCCCAAATTCTTCCCTCAGCTGCTTTGGCCAGGATCTGGGATGTAATTTGGCCCTGAATTATCATTTCTGTCAAATCAGCGTGACTGAAATTGAGCAGTTGCACTTAATTAAGTGCTTCCCTGCAAACCCCAGTGCTTTGTACATTAATGATGCCTTCATTCAGATTTTTGCTGGAGTCTTTGTGAGAACATTGACAGTGTCAGCTTGGCTTCTGGGCATGGGGTAAACTAATAACAATTGCACAGCAGATAAAGAAGAAGGTGAGAATAAACATCCCTGCAGATAGATCCTCTGCAGTTAGTTGGTGGATTACATCTCCATCAGAGCAAAATTTTGGGCATAATATTTGAGGCAATGCATAAAAAGACTGTGCTTAAATAATTGATACATTTCCCCAGCTGCTAGGAATTCAGATTTTTAAAGCTGAAATACTTACATGCCCAGAGGAATTTCTGCCCACATGGAGGTGTGCAGTAGGTCTGTGAGTGTGTGGAATCAGGAGACCAGTGTTAAAGATGATGGGCATCTTCCCAGGGTATTTCTTATTCCAGATATATCAGGAAATCATATCCCAGGGAGGAATTAACTGCTGGTAAATAATGATTTTATCATGGGGACCAACTACTTGGACTGTGCCGTGTTACAACCTGACTATCCAAACTTTTTTCAGTTTGGATATGGGATAGACATATCTTCAAGATGAACTCTTGATATTTTGGTGGCTTAAATGATTAAAAAGCATCATTTGTAGTTTTTGAATTCAGAGACTTATAGGCAGATTTAATTTGGAAAGAATTTTTGGAGGTCATTTAACTCAGTCTCCTACCCAGAACAGGGGTACTTTCAGAGGTACATCAATTGTTTTATATTTGCTTGGTTTGCATTCTTGGTATTGTTCCTGTTACAAGGCTTTTGAGATTTATTTTGTTTTATTCTTAAGGAGTAGCTAATTCCTGTCAATAACCCCCTCCTGTAGTGATTCCAGGTTTGCCTCAGAGTCCTTAGAGATAAATCTAGAGGTGATTTATCCCTGTGTTTCTGGAGGTTGTAGTTACTCTCTAGGAGCTTTAAAGACATATGACATCTTGTCCAGCACATATTCCCAGTGGATCTGAGCAAACAGTATCTATGATATCTTGGCAGACACCAGTGATCATGTGAGTGACTTGCAGAGTGCTGCCCCAGGCCAGCAAAGCTGTAAAGAGCCACTGTTCTTTTCATAAATCCCACTTGAAAGGATAGGAGTCCCAATCTCCAACTTTAGATTGGCTTCCTGAAATGTTTAGGCCACTCAGTGCCCAAAGGAGCTACAAGAGAGATGGACTTTTGACAAGGGAGAGAAGGGGGAATGGCTTCAGACTGACAGAGGGCAAGGCTTAGATTGGATATTGAAAATGAATTCTTGGCTGTGAGGGTGGTGAGGCCCTGGCACAGGTTGCCCAGAGAAGATGTGGCTGCCCCATCCCTGGAAGTGTTCAAGGCTCAGCTGGAAGGGGCTTGGAGCAATCTGGGACACTGGAAGGTGTCCCTGCCCATGACAGTGGGTCAGAATGAGATGGCCTTAAAGGCCCCTTCCAACCCAAACCATTCTGGGATTCTATTATTATAACATTTGAGATTATAAATTTTGTGTTCCTTACCTTTTACACTTTACCTTAGAAGTTCAATACTGTGGTCTTAGAAAGTAACTCAGAGTTATGAACTCCTTACTGCATTTTGGTGAATTATCTTGGTTGTCTTGAGGCAGAAGACACAGTTTTTGGTATCCCCTCAGTATTTTAAATATATGTCCCACATAAAGAGCTTGAAACTTCCATTGCTGGTGGATAAAATGATCTGAAGCTCAAGAAGCACAGCAATAGGAAGTCTAACCCTGCCACGATTTGCCACAGCAGAAATCACTGCACAGACTTGACTTAGGATCCTATTAAGAGTTGTGATTTTAACAGAAGGTGGGTGATATTTTCAATGTCAATAAATTTTTCCTCCCCATCTTCTGCCTTGTCTTCTCAAGGACAAACACTGTGACGTTCAGCAGCTTCCTGCCAGGATATATCCATGGTGTAACAGCTGAGGTCAGTGCTACTGGCACTCCACAGCCTTGAGACACTGGCTGGGGAGAGTGTTGGTAGGTGTGAGGTGAACACGAAAACACTGGGAAGAGTTGGTTTTCTAGCAAGCAGGATAACAGGAAGTGAGCATCACCTGGAGTAAAAACTGAGCCTTAAGTAGCTGCTATTTGCAGCCATCACCCACGAATCTGTCCCTCTGTGTTGCAGCAGTAACTCAGGCCAACTTCCTCAGCCACTTATGGAATAACACTGCAAATCCAGGTCTTCACTGCAAGGGGCTTTTCAGAGGAGAGATGAGGATCTCTGATGCCTGAAACTGCTCCAACCCTAAATGGCTCAACAGAAGGGAGGAAGACCTTCAGCACAAAACTAGGCTTCCCATGGACCATTCCTGCAGGAGGCAGCATTCCTGTGGTGCTGCCCCCTGATCCAGGCACTGCTGATGTGAGGGTTTCACACAGAATTCCCTTTCCTCTTGCTCCAGCTCTCGACCAGACCAGTACAGCTGGTCATGCTCTTTCCTAATGTTCAGATTCTGCCAGTCCTGGAAAACAATTGACCACTGTGCTTAACCACACTCTGCTTGATGCCTGTCTCCTGGAATGGAGCTGGGAGGTATTTTATTGCTGCAGATGCCATCATTTAGATAGAAGGACCAAATGACTTGTGCTCACAGAAGGTGCTGTGACTGTCACTTGAGGCCTTGCCAAGTTCTAACCCCGGTGATGTAATTCCACTCACCCTATTCCCATCACCCCAGGTCTCACCTGTTCCCTCTGTTTTTCCTGTCAGCTGTCTGAAACCAGCTGCTGGATTTCACTCCAGAGGCTGCTGCATGGCAGGGGTGAACAAACCCGTTCTTGTGCAGGGGTTGGCATCAGAATAACTAAGAGGCCACACAAGCTATTTAGGAGGTGCCAGAGGCAAAGCTACACGACTGCCTGAGGGGCTGTAATTCCTGAGAGCATGGCATGCTGCCCAGAGCCCATGGCTCAGGGCTACCTGCAAATAAAAAGAGCTATTTACGTGAGAGGGCAGGTTTTAAACAGACTCCTTGTGCATTTGGAAATAGTTTGTGTCACAGTTTCAGGGTCAGCTGTCCTTAGGCATGTCTGTGCCTTTAAGTCAACAGCCTGCAGGCATTACCAGTGTGTGGGGAGTGGGAGCCCACTCTCCTCAGCCTGGGATTTTAATCACTGTCATGTCTGATGACTCCTGCAAGTTTAATTTTAGTTGCATGTCAAAGAGGCTGAGTTAACCACTGAGCACCCAGCCCTCACATAGCCCCAGGCAATCTGCTGGAGCCATGACTGGGAAAACAAAGTATTCTCCCTGTCTCCTCATTGCCTGAGCATTATTCATGGAACTCTCCTAGGCACAGAGGTGAATTCATCAAGTCTGTGTCTTGTCTAGCAGGACCCTGTCACAGTCTTTGCTGTATTTTCTTAATTTAGAGTTGAGGAACCACCAGCCCCTGTTCTGTCTGGTCACTGCTGTGTGTGATGGAGGCTCTTCAATCTGCTTAAGCAGCTCATTGCCTGGGGCCTGAGAAGCATTTCCAGATTTCTTTTCCTAGCTGTGAATCTCTGCTCATCCCTCCCACTGCTCCTGGGAACTCAGAGATAAATGTCATTGCCTGGGCTGCCACAATTGCCTCTCCCAAATGGTTGACCAGCCCAGAGTCCAACACAGAATAACAACCACTGAACCTTCCTCCTTTGAGGATTCACACTGTTGGGGCATTTTGTGCTTCATCCTCATGACTCTGCTCTGGGTTTTTCTGTGTGAGGACAACAAAACCTCACCCATTCTGGCACCTGGGCATCACTGTGGGCAGCCCAGGCACCTTTTCTCTCCTGTTTTAACACAGCACAAGCCTGTTTCCTCCAAGATCCTGGCACCTTCTGAGACCGGTTGGATTTACAAGTGTGTAATGATCCAACTGTGCACCAGAACCAATGGCAGAATTCCCACTGGGCTGGAGAGTGCAGGTTCCACACTGGGCTGTACTTCACAACACAGAGCTCTTCTTGCCAGGAGATGGACCATCCTGGCTCTGGTGTCACGTAGTGGTGACACAGCCACGGTCCATCCACCTGTCTTCACGTGAGATGTAGTTTGAGCCCAGAATCACGCTCTGCAACCAACTAAGTCTCAAAGGGAAGCACCTTTTAAAGATAAATGGCTATATCTGCATGTCAAGGAACACTGAAGTGCTGCCAGTGAGTCCATTCCCACACAGAGGAACTCATCACCTTTAACTTGTGTTGAAATCAGTGATACAAAAGCCTGCAATCAAATTAAGCATCAATTTATTTGCTTCACAGGGTATTTGCTTTGCATCTCAGATAAATGATACACACCACTAGCTGTTTTTTTGTTTGTTTGTTTGTTTGTTTTCCTATTTGAAACCTTTTTATCGTGATCTTTGGGGAACAGATTAACTACTGAGAGCATCCAGGTCAGTAAGAGTGAAGGAGATAATTAGCAGATCTGCCTACCTGAGTGTTAACTTGTTGGACACTCTGGCACAGAGTTTGAGAATGGAATTTATTATTACCAGAAATGACTGCTTTGTACCCCAGGTTGTCTCAGTGGCAGCAGGGAATGAATGGTTATTAAGTAGAATCATAGAATCATTCAGGTTAAGATGTAGCTGATCTCCTTTATTACATAGGTGTTATTATTCTACTTCCCTCGAAACAAGAGTGATGGTTTCCATTCTTAATAGTAAAAAAATGCAATGTTTTTAACAGCAGAATTCCCAAGAATTACTAAAACTGGTTAATGCATCCTGAAAACTGTTTTGTCTTCCAGATCAGGATAATTTTCACACACACAAATAACAAGTGTTTTTGACTTCACGTTGCGGTGCGATCTTTGAATTTACTGTGTAGTTCTACACGATGAGTGTTTTAACAATCTTCCAAACACAGCCATGTTCCAGGATTCCATGTGCCTTTAATCTATCTGCATGCTGGAGTCCTCAGCCTCCCCTCAGCCCACGAGGTGCCACTTTGCACAGGACAGCTGTCCCCAAAAGCAGTGTACGCTGAGCTGACCCTTCTCTTTCTTGAAATCCTAAGAAGCAAACAGCTCTCTGGAGTTGTGTGTGACACAGTGTCTGGGAAACTAGAGATTTTGTTTGCAATTGGATCCACATGGAAATGTCTCTTAGCAACTTTTCACTGTATAATAAAATAAAGGTATTAAATACCCTTCCCTCCCTTTTCCTTCCCTCTCTCTCACTCCTGTTTGCCTGGCTCAGTCCCACTGCCTGGTGTCTCACTTCCCCGCCATGGTGATTTGTCTGTCAGTATTTTTGAGTATCTTTAAGAAACTCTTAAAGCTTACTTGGCCATAGGTGAGAATATATTTCAGTAAGAATAAAAACAGGGTTTGGAGCAATGCAAGAAAAAACTGGCAAGCTACAGAGAGAAAAAAAGGTGATTATAATCCCTGTGCTCATGGCCTGGAAGGCAGAGTCTGGGAACTGTCAGAGCATTATAGATAAGCTTCATTTCTGTGTGTGAGTCCCTGGGATTATTGTTGCTCAGGGTGTGATTATTCCAGGTAAGTTACTTCTTTTCTATTTGCGAAATTGCTGTTTTAAGAAGATTGTGGGTTATTTTCTCTCCGTGAATTAAATAATGGATTCTCACGGGTGCACGGAGTAGGTGGGAAAAGCACTTAATTGAATGCGATAAAAGTCTAATGAATGTTTGCTGTGCTGGAGTGAACGCTCAGGAAAAGCCTGGCTGAGACTGAAACTCTTTTCTTTTCGTAGGGAATGCAGTCGGATTTTTGGTGAAGATGGTCTGACGCTGAAACTCTTTCTTAAAAGGACTGCTCCCTTTTCTATTCTGTGGACTTTGACTAACTACCTGTATTTACTGGCTTTAAAGAAGCTGACAGCCACAGACGTCTCTGCCCTGTTCTGTTGTAACAAAGCTTTTGTCTTCTTGCTTTCTTGGATTGTGCTGAAAGACAGGTTCATGGGAGCAAGGGTAATGATGTGCCTCGTTTTCCACTCTCTCTTGTTTTCATAAAATTGCACTTAAACCCATAAGCCATTGCTGCATTATGGTATAGATATACCATGAAACCATTTCCCATTTTATTTTATTATGGAGATCTAACCCTCAAGATCAGTTAGAGACCTCAGACTCCAGAGGTGGGAAATTTCAAGAAGCTGTTACAGCTAAAGTGTGTGATGTGATGAATTAAAATAGAAGGAACTTCTGGTTTCACATAAACCCATTCTATCTTGGCTTGTGGTGCTGAAGTTTAATCAGTTTTATTTTAAATTTAGAGATGAATTCTTAGGTTCTAACCAAAGCAGTTTTATTCCTTGTTTGGCTAGGCAGCCGTTTTCAGTGTCTTACCTATTTTTTTTATGCTACCCTATTACTTTTTACACACTCATATCCATGTGCATGTGCCAAAACTGGTTTACAAGGAGCACAACTGCTTTGTGTGAAGTTGTATTTTGCACTGAAGTGTTACAGGACTCACTGACAGTAATATGGACCCTGCAAAAACTGGAAAAAAAAGAACTCAGGGAAAATGCTGTGTACCTGGATCTGGGGAAAGCAACACGTTCCCTGTAATTTTGCACACACTGATCTCCTAACATGCAGCAATTTAAACCTTGGCTAAGGAGTAATGAGGATTTCTGACAGTTCTGCTGATACAGATTCCCCCTCTTAAATGGCTCAAGGCCTGATGATTCTGAGTGAACCATCAAGAGCCTTGAACTTCGTTAGGGATTGTTTGTGGCCAGGTGTGATGCCTGTAATCAGAAGATGCCACCAGCAGTTGGATTTAAGTTCCATGGAAAGCCTGATGGATCAGGACCTCATCTAAGTAACCTTTTAAAAAAAAAAATGAGCACAGCAGCTTTTTTTTTAATGAATATTGTGATAGAAGGGTTCAGAAATGAAAGGAAAAGGCATTCTGGTGTACAGGCATCTCATCTGGCTCTTGGATGGAGCAGCCACCAGCACACTGAGCAGAGCACTGTGCTTGCCAAGTTGAGGAGGTGAACCCGTGTTTCACCCTCAACCACGGTGCCCTTGAAGGTAAGGACATGGACATTTCACCTTGCAGTGCTAAAACCAGACACCTGTTTCATACAGAACTTAAAATACAGAAGCATAAGATGAATATAACCTCCCCTCATACCACTGATGGCTAACTCAAAGAATAAGCAGGGTTTAAAATCCTCAGTTCTTTTCTACAGAAATAACAGGAACAGTAACCTCCCTCCTCTGCCCCTTGGTCATCTCAGGTCCCAGCTGAAAAAATAGGAAATTTTGTACCCTTTGAGGTAATTTTTGTCTCAAAGCAACATCTTCCTAGAAGAGCAAGCATAGCTCTTGTGTTTTCTTAGCCTGCCCTCTTAAAGAAACCTAGAAATAAAATCTATTTTCTGTTATTACTTATTTTTCACTGCCTAAAAAAAGGTTGCTATAATTATGCATTAGTATTAATGCTGTAAAACACCTTGGGGTTCACACAAGAAAAACCCGGCAGGAGAAGTGAGCAGCAAATTCTGCACATAAAAGAAACTGGGTTTTGCTGCTAAGTGGCAGATTCTGGATACCCATTGCTGCAAAGGTAAATCACACCATTTTTCCATCAGCTCTCCTGCCAGAGTAACACTTAATGATGTTAATAACCACGCAGGAGAATGTTTGAGAGCTAAAATACGACAAAGCAGCACAGCCCCAGCCTTTTGTGCTTTGAATGCCTTTCTGCTCTCACCCACAGCCTCTCAGAGCAAGGGTAATTGAGTTATTTGGACAGTAAGGTGACAGAAAGAAATAAGGGCTTAATCATATCCCCTGAGCCACTTTTTGTAGAAGCACTCAGCACTCAGGAGCTCAGCCAGCTTTTCAAAGGAACTCGGCTCCTACCAACTCTCCCAGAGCTTCGGAGCCATCAGGCACGTCTGCGCCTCACCTGAGACCACTTTCATCTGCCTGAAAGAGAACCAGCAGCCTCAGTGGCTCTGCAGCAGATTCCCAGCTCCCTGCCCAGCTGGTGTGGCTGCAGGCAGTCCCCAGACTGCCCATGGATGCCCACAGGCATGTGGATCACTCTCCTATCCGATGGCACACCTCTCCTGCGTGGCTGGAAAGCAGCCCCTGGCCAGGCTAGGGGGCTGGATTTTTAGATGTGCTGTCTAAAGGCAAACCTGTCTTGATGGCCACCTTATGGTATGGCTTAATATCACCCATGGAAGCGCTGAATAGCTGCAGAAAGGCTGTTCTGGCTGTGTTTGAGTTACCTGGAGCGTGTGTTCTGCAGTGAGAGCCACGTGCCCTCAGTGGTGAAGTTGTAGCACTCAAACCATGAGAGAGAAACACCATCTGGAGAACGAGTATTCAGCTGGGAAGGACAGATACAGCCATGACTGTATAGCCAATGGCCTCAAGCTGTGCCTGGGAAGGTTTAGAATGCGTATTAGGGATAATTTCTTCACAGAAAGGATGTTCAGGCATTTAGCAGGCTGTCTGGGGAAGTGAGGAAGTCACCACCCATGGAAGTGTTCAGAAAACATGTTGAGTGGTGCTTAGGGACATGGTTTATTGGTGGGTGGGCCATGTTAGATTAAGGGTTGGACTCAATGAGGTCTTTTCCAACCTTACTGAGTCTCTGATTCTATTTACCTATAAAAGTAGTGCAGGTAGAGCTCAGGTACCTTGAAATACCTACAGCCCTGGGCAAGGACACACAGCACAGTCCCTGCCTGCACCTAATCTTTGCTTGGACACTTCTGAACATGTCTCACAATTAATTGTATCCATGTTACACTGGGACTTTGGGAAGTCCCGGCAGCTTTGGCTCAGAACAAGCACAAATATTTAAAAGACTTTGCATATTTGAGTAGTTCTTGGCCTGTGTTGCTTAGATTTAGCCATATTCTTGTATGTTTGCGTGTTTGAGCCCTTGGCTGGGTTTCATCTGTGAAGTGTAATCAGTGTTTATTAGGCAGGTACAGAGAGATTTGGGGACATTTTTCTCACTTGAAAATGTTGACTTTACCCTGGGGACAGGTTTCTTCCCTGTTCCTGAAGGTGTTCAAGGCCAGGTTGGACGGGGCTTGGAGGAACCTGGTCTAGTGAAAGGTGTCCCTGCCCATGGCAGGGGAATTGGAACTAGGTGATTTTTAAGGTCCCTTCCAACCCAAACCATTCTGTGATTCTGTGATTCTTAACTACACCTTGTTTTCTGCTGAGCTCTACATGAAAAAAAAAAATGTTTCTGAGTAAAATATTGGTTGGCCTTGCTCTCTTCCAGGAAAAAAAGAGGGAAGCTAATTTCATTCTGTACCTAGGAGGGGCTTCAAAAGCAAGTTACTACACTCCTCCATTAACTAAAAGCCTTGTTTAACGAGCTGGCAGCTACAACATCCATCTTTGCTTCCCTGTGATCTTGCTGCTGCTTGTCAATGTGGAGCAGCACAGGATGTGCTCTCAGGTTTCTAAGGCAGACACCTGAGGGTTGCCAGGCAGAGGTCAGCTCTGCTGATGCTGTGGTGGGTAATGTGCAGGAGGAGCTCTGAATGTGGAACTTAAATGTTCTTGGCTGTTTTCAGTGTCAGGTTTTATTTATGGAATGTCTCATGGGATGGTTTCACCCCACATGTGTCCATCATTTTAGTTGTTTCAGGAAAAAAAAACAAAACACCAACATTCTTTGCTTTGTAAATATTTGATTAAATTAGGAAACTTGCTCTCTACATTTGGTATAGTCAGACTGGGGAGGAGTTTTTTCCCAATAGAAGGAATCTGCTGTTTGGGATGATGGATCTACTCATTTTCACTAATGCAAGGAAAGAACTGAGCGATGAGTGTTCTAAGAATTAGATCTTGATCCTTTCCCTTGGAAGGAGGGGTTAACTGCATTGGACTCTTCTGGTTTGCCTTGTGAGACACACTGCATGAAATATTCCAGCTGACAGCTGAAATGCTGCATCTGAATTATGTGCAAGACAAGACATCTAGTGCAGCCTGAGATGAATCCAGACAGGCAGTGGAGCAGGGAAAGGGGGGCTTCTGGAAACTGAGAGGAGAGGCCATGGATGTCTGAGGGGTTCTTGGTGTCATTCAGCATTGCTTCAAGGCTGGGACTTCTGTGGAGTCTCCCAGGATGGCCCAACAGCTGGAATGTGTTATCCTGGGAAGGAGAGGAGGGAAATTGTCTTGGTCCCCTCTTGACTTTCCAGATCTCATTGAACCACTGAGAGACTGTGATCACACCAGTGACTCCAGCCCACATCATTAAGCTGGGGGACTTGGATTTCAGGTGCCATTTCTTGGTGAATTTAGAGGTATCAGTGATATCTTCAGGCTGTGGACCTGTGTCTTGGAGCTTGGATGTTTTAAATGGAAGTAAGGTGGAACATAGACATGTAGTGTGGTATGTGACTGCCTTTGACACTGCCACTGCAACGCCAGGGGGGTACCTGTGTGCCTTAGGTACTGGTAAAACAGGAATAATGATGAGAGAGAAGTAATTAAGGCTGCAACCAGGAGAGGAGCTCCTCTGTGAAGAGGTTGGCCTGGGTACCTATGAGATTTAGGAGCACTAACATTTCTACCTGTAGTTTCTACTCTGGGAGTTGATTCTGGGTTTTCCATTGTCCCCCCCATGTATGGACACCTTTACCTGGGTCAGGTGTTTGTCCCTGTCCTGTCCTGTGTGTTGCCTGAATCATGGGACTGACTGGCTCTGTTGAAATTATTCTGTGGGATTTTTGTGTTCACTGCCTCAGTCTGTCATGTGCTCATGTGCTTGGTGGGAGTATCAGTGGGTTTTCTGGGATTCTTGGTCAAACAATGAGCTCTGAAAGTCAGGCTTCTCTGCAGAAGGGCACATGATTGGATCAAGATGCCTTTGAAGTCTTGGGCTGAAGCATGTGAAGCTTAGGTTTGTCTAGGACTAAATATCTCTTAACTGGAGTTCTGTGACATTTTCCAAAAAGCCAGTGCCCATCTCCCTTTGGTGTTGGCTCAGGAATTTTACACTGACTCAGGAAACACCTTTTCCTCCGCACTCCATGGAAGTTGGGTCTTCAGTGTCTTTGAAATTCCCACCCCTTATTTACATACGGAGGGCAATTAGGTAGGGAAGGGGAGTTTTCCAAAGAATAAAACATGTTGGGCTCCCTATCACTTTCTGAAGGTCCCTGGAGTCAGGATCCAGGATTTCAGATATGGTGTAGTTAATAATTCCTGTTCTTTGTCTTTGAAGCTCCTTAGATGCCCTGTCTGGGATTTCCAAATAAGGCCAGAAACCTAAGCACAAAGGTAAAGGCTTCATGGAGAAACTAGGTCATGTCTGTCCAAGAAAGCTGGTCAGAGCATCCTGGAAAAGCTCCCAGTGGTACCCTGGCATTCCACAAGACAGGAGTCATTTCCCTGGACTGCTGTCCAGAAAGTTTGGCCACCCAGTGTTTGCATTTCAAGTCAAATTTGGGGTGTTGCTAAATATTTCTCTTGTTGCATAATGGAACACAATGTCTTAGAATTTTTTGATCTCGGAGCCCTCTCTCCAAAGGGGATGTTTAGCTGATAAAACACATAATGATGGATTTCCTGTCAGTAGGTCCTAGGAGAATTTGCAATGCTATAGATCCATATCACTACCAGTGCACACACTTCCATTATGCTTTACATCTCTCCCATGATTTTCCCTATTTAAGGGAAAACAAGAATGTTCCAAGTCAGAGAAAGTAGCGAGTGACACTCATGAGAACCCCACGCAGTGAGGAGCTCTTCCCATGGGCTGAAATAGCTCTGAGCTTTACATTGCTTTGCTTTGTCTGTGCAGATAGTTGCAGCAATCATGGCAATCACAGGAATTGTGATGATGGCATATGCAGATGGTTTCCAGGGAGATTCAATCATTGGGGTGGCATATGCTGTGGGATCAGCCTCCACATCTGCCTTGTATAAGGTAGGTCACAACTGTTTGTTTGGGTTCTTATATTCACTAGTATCAGCTGTTAAAAATGCACAAGGACAAAGAGAATGGCTGTAAAATAAATGTTTTGTTTCCTGCATCATTCATGTTGTGACCAGGTGATGTCACCGTGTCAGGAAATCCACCATGAGGGTAATTAGTTGTCATCTGCCAAATATTCAGGGTGGCTTCGCGTTATGAGTCTTTAATGAAGTCTTCATTGCTACGCTATAAGGAGTTTAAGATAATTTTTTAATCATGCCAATGCAGTTTAAAAACACTGTTTCAAAGGGACTTTCCATGTGCAGAGTGGAGAGCCTGGATGTGGGATGTGCTGCTTTCCCTGAGTGGGAATGGAGAGCTCACCCCGGGCCTGCACTGCACATGCTGGGCTCCTGCTGGGCTTGGAGCCCTGTGTGAGCTTAGTACCTTTGAGACATGCAGGGCTTTGCCCTCTGCTTGGAAGCAGTGGCTCCTCTGGAAGGTGAGGGATGGAAAAGGGAGAGTCATGTCTCAGAAACAGGTTGGGCTGTGTTTATCTTTGGCTTGAGGAGAGGGAAGTGTGTGTAAATTTTGGAGTTCGTTGTAGTGGGATCAGAATTTTCCTCCCAGCTTTAGAGTTTGCTCATGTCACTAATGAATTTGTGCAGGAGAACTTTGCTCCCATGACTGTCATGAAGTCTAAACTCCTCCTCTCTCCTTTCCTTTTCAGGTTTTGTTCAAAATGTTCCTTGGAAGTGCAAACTTCGGGGAAGCAGCTCATTTTGTTTCTACCCTGGGCTTCTTCAATTTCATCTTCATCTCTGTCACCCCAATCATACTGTATTTTACAAAAGTGGAATACTGGTACCCCTTCTCTGCTGTGCCCTGGGGTTACCTGTGTGGAGTAGCTGGCCTCTGGTTAGGTATGTGATAAAAAAATATACTCATTTTTCCAGCTCTTGTCTCCCCACCAATACAAAATTAGCCTCTGGCACAAACAATTCCCCCCTGCCCCCTAAACATCAGAGCTCTCTCACAGATCAAGTCTGGTCCCAGTGCAAACTGGTACTCCTTGGAAATGATATATATTTTTCATTATTCTTAATGAAATACTACTAACAATAAATAATTATAAATAAGATATAAGAGATAATTATAATTAATAATTAATAGTGATAATAATAGCAGGGAGTAAACGTGAAGCAGCCATACTAATGGTTAACTTTTTCATCCCTACCCTAGTTCCATACCAATTCCCCTGTCTCTGGCACAGCTTGGCTGCTCTAAATCCCATTTCAAAGGGCTGTGTGTTCTCAGTGTCTTCCTGGCACACTCTGTGGGGTGTTTGTGCACTGATACATGGATCCCCAGTGCTGGGGCACCTTTCTGTGGGTGCTGCAGGCTCTGGGCAGGGCTCACACAGCCCTTCCTCCCTCTTCCTGAGCCACAATTGCCATCCTCCAGCCAGGCACAGTATCTGTTGGATTCAGCCCGGGGGTGTTTTAATTTCCAGCTATAACAACATCCTTTCCCTTAGTAAAGTCTCTGTTATTTCATAATTGAAGAGGTTTCTGTCTCCACTACACGTTTATTAAATGGAAGCAAAGAGAATGTCACTGCTTGGTACACGGCCCGTCCTGAGACGGGGTTGGGCTGACAGCTGAGCTCTGTGAGCACCCTGAAC
>JAWWLV010000179.1:60158133-60209395 GCA_035041135.1 Platyrinchus mystaceus
GCAAAGGGCCCTGTCCTGAAGGGCCATTTCCACAACATGACGGGCACTTCAAGATCTTGCTGGACACACTGAAGGCCGCCAGTCAGAACCTCCAAAACACACTGCGAGCCACAGGAGCTGGAGCTGGAGTGCCTGTTCTGAAAGGACCAGAAGGAATTCAGCCTTGCCAGGCTTTCTTAAGCGTGTGTTTGCATTGCCCAAGGAAACTACAGTTTGGAGTAATCCCTTTGGAGACAAGGGGTTTGCTTCTTGGAAAAATTATGCGTCCCAAAAGTTCTTGCTGAGGTAGCTACAAATGTTTCCCTCTGGCTCTTGGTGGTCCTTTCACACCTTGTGTCCCATGGCACTTGGGAGAGGGGCAGGGGAAGGGGAAAGGCTGTGAAGAGCAGGTTTGGCTTCTGCCTGTACCTGCAGAGACCAAGCCAAGCAGCTGCCAGCAGGGTCTCTTACCCACCTTTCAGCAGAGGTCTGAGCAGGAGCCTCTCTGTCCAGCTGAGAGCCCCAAAGCTCTCATGGAGAGCTGGGAATTAATTAAAAGGCCTTTATCCACACCCTTGTGAAGGGTAAAGCAAAATCACAAGTCATGACGGTGCTCTGTAGGTGAAAACATGAACTGGTTGGATTGTTCCAAGGATGAATAGTTCCTTCTGGTAGATGCCACTCTTGGTCAGTGTCGTTTTGCACCTCAAAATCTCCCTATTTCCATTGAGGGGGAGTTGAGTGGTTCACCCATGGATTTATTTGCCACATATGCTGGATGTTTGGCTCTGCCATGACCCTTACTTCCCCATGCAACCCTTCTCCTGGAACTCCTGTCCCACTGGAAAAGCCAAAATAGGCTCCAATCACTGCAAACCTCCACAGGATTACTCCAAGAATCCCTATGTGATAAGCCTCCACTAAGTGACCCCTGTCTCTGGTGACATTTTGGGTTCATAGTCTGGGTGTTTTCTGGTTCCCAGGTGTTTTACATCTGAGCTCACAGGTGCTCTGACCTCCTCCCACAACCCTATTCAGGCTGCAAAACCCACCCTGCACTACCAATCTTCTTGCATTAACAATCCTCTCTACCTGTTTTCCAACCACTATGTCTTGGAAATGATTTGTTCCTACAGCTCTGAGGGGATTCTGCCCTCAGAACCCTCTCATACACCTTGGGAGCAGATGGAGAAGGGCAGGTATTTCCCTTATGCCCCAATCCTACTGTCTGTGGCCCAAATCCTGCAGCAACTCCAGAACACCATTCTCAGTGTAGCAAGAAATTCTTGACCGTGAGGGTGGTGGGGCCCTGGCACAGGTTGCCCAGAGAAGCTGTGGCTGCCCCATCCCTGGAATTGTTCAAGGCCAGGTGAGGGAGTCAGCTGGGTGAAGGAAGCAACACTTACAACTGTAGCATGTAAAGCAGCTAGAAGGTTTTATTGTCCTCAAGGGAAGAAGACTGAACAGGTGAAGGATCAGGGTAAAAAAAGGGGTAAAAAGAACCAAAAAAGCCTCGTCACAAAGTGGCTCCAGCCTTATATAAGGTAGGGCAAGGAACATACTGGAACAGGGGTGGAGTTTAGGCAGAGCATTCAAATAAGAACCATAAAAGGATAACATAACCTTACATGGTATTGCACCAAAAATCAACCAGTAGGAACATAGGATTTACATACATAAGGAATAAAGCATAATACTTATAAAAGCAATATAATACACAATGAATAAAATGTAAAATTAGTGGGTTTTGACCCCAACATCCAGGTTGGACAGGGCTTGGAATAACCTGGTCTAGTGGAAGGTGTCCATGGCAGGAGTTGGAACTAGATGAACTTTAGGGTCCCTTCCAACCCAAGCCATTCTGGGATTCTATGATTCTATGTACTGCAGAATATGATTTACTTCTGCCAGCTTATCCAGGTGGGTTTGTGCTAAAGATGCATTTTTAACAGCAGTACCCCCAGCCAGTAGGAGCAAGAGTGGAGGATGCTCCTGGCCCAGACCCTGTTCCCATGCAGGAAGGCAACTTCTCCCCTGCAGGGTGGGAGATGCTTTAACCCTTCAGGTGCTCCAAGGATTGAATTTCCTTCCAAAACCTGGAGATTTAGCAAAAGAGCTGCTTGTAGAAATACATCCAGTCAGACAATGGCCCTGGTTAAAGATCACTTGTAGGTAAAAACAAAACTTTCCCAGGGCTTGGTGATGGTTCCCTGGACTGAGTTCCCCTTCTCTGTCAGCAGCAGGCTCCTCTCATCCCTGCAGGGGAACTGCTGGGGACAGGTCAATGTTTAACCCAGCTGGGAAGGACGAGTGGAGCCAGCAGGGAGCTGCCCAGGCTCCGCAGTCACACACAAAGATCCCTCCATGTTCAGGGAGGACGGTGCATGAAGGAGTTTTCCTTCCCTTTCAAAGCCCCCACTCTGCAAAATGGGCCTGAGCTCTTCCAAGGCGCATCCCAAGGTGACCAAGGTGGCACCGATGCGCTCTGCAGAGGACCTGCCTTCTCTCTCTGCCCTGCACCGGCTCCCCAGTGTGCCAGGACAGCCCAACCTGAACCCATCAGACATGGAAAAGTGGGGAAAACCCGTCTTCCACCTGGAACTTCCACCTCTCCGGGAGACCTGGTACGGGAGAGCCTCTTCAGGTAAGGAGGTCATGGCTGGAATATCATGAACTAGTGGCAGCAGCTGTGTCTGTGGGTTCGCCCACTGCAGTGTGGGGTGGGTGTAGGTGTGTGCACAGGCTGTTCTGCATCTGCTTTTGGCCATTTTCAGGACATTTTAGCTTTTGGAAAACTCATTCCCACTACCTCCCCCCCTCCCTGCTCCACTCCATGGCCTGTTTTGGAAAGTGTCTCACTCACCAGAGCCCAGATCCCAGGTTTCTTGCTCCCACCATTCATATCCCAGGGAACAGCCCAACTCCCCAGCATGGACCTGGCACATGATGACACCCACTTGTGTCCAAGCAAGCCTTTGTCCAGCTACCCTGTAACTCCCATCATATACCTGCCTGCTCACCTGCTGCTTCTGGACATATCATTAGCACTAACCTAATTAGAATGAGACTCTGGACTGTGTGCTCAGCAGGTAAAATGGCATTAAAATAAATGCCAGCCCTGTCCTGTATGGGGCTGATTTCCCAAGCCAGGAGCAGAGGAAGGCAGACAGCATGGCTGCTGTGTTTTCCCTCAAAGGGCACCATGCAGCCTTTAAACTCCCTCTGTACCCAAACCATTCCTGGAGGTAAGGAGGGAGGTTTAAATCCATCTGGAAGTGGATGTGTAGTTTTGTATGATGAGCTGGATGGCAGCAAACACTTCCCACAGTTGTTTTAGGTGAGTGTAGCGAGAAAATTCCATGAAAACCAGAGGAGTCTGAGGAAGGGCGATGCAGAGGAAGGAGGATCTGCAGCCCTGACATCCTCCTCCCCTCTTTTCCATTCCCAAAAATCAATTTCTGACACACTTTGAGTGGCCTTAAGCACTCTTACTTCACCAGGGACTGGATATTTCCTTCAGGATCGTTCATCAAGAGGCATCAGGAAACTGTGAAAGCAAATAAATCTCTGGCATGATAGCAGTGACATTCTGGGAGCAGAGGTCTTGGGGAGAATACAGATCAGGTCTGGCTGTACAACAGCAGGTTTCAAGTACTTTGTGACAGCAAAAGCAACTAAAATATTCATGTTCTGGAAAATTACCATCACTGGGCATTTAACAAGTGCTTGCTAAAAATGTGTATTTTACAAAAATCTCCACCCCTCCTTCCTCCCCCCCCCCAAAAAAAAAGGATGCCATTTTCCACTACTTTTTGTTTTCAGAAACAAGAACTGTATGCTCAAGTGGACCTGAGTGATGTATTAGCACAAGCTGCTGTCTAAATAAGCAAAGAGAATTCCAAGAGAATAGATTTTATTTAGTTTTGTGAGGGTTCAGCTTGCTTGTGTTAAATCCAGATTCCCCCAGAGGGGAGAACCTGCTGCTGCTGAAGTGCAAGGGTGAGAAACAGGAGTCACAAGGATGCCTTGAGCTAGTGGTTGGTGCCGTTCCTTGCCTCAGGACTGAGCAGGTTTAGGGACAACGGGCCCCTGGCCCCAAGTTCTGTATCTGTAGAGGATAAGGACAAATCTCCTACAGGACACATGCATGGATAGGATGGGAGGGAATAATTAAAAAAAAAAAAACAACAAAACACACCCATAGCCTCATAAGGGAGAAATAACTTCCCCAAAGCTGGAACTTGCACGAGAACAAGTTTTACCCGAGTCCCAGTCCCTTCCCTGTGCCATATCAAATTTCTCAGCACCATGAGCTGCCTCCTTAGAAATTTTCCTCAGATTTCCTCCTTAGAAATTCCCTATGTGCTAATTTGCCCTGCAGACAGAAACAATGACTCAATAAGCCCCTTTTGCCCTGACAACCTGCTATTTCAGTGAGTGTTCACCAACAGCTGAAGTTTGTGTCCAGAGGAGTCTCCTGTGCTGGAAATTTTCACTTCAGGTTCCTGTTCCTGCATGTGCAAAGCACCTGCAGCTTCACCCTATGGTTAATCATTGTCAGGGCTCTGCAGAGCCCAGCAAACGTTTATCTGATGGAGTCACTATATCCTCCCATACCTCAACACCCTCAGGGTAAGAAATTCCTGACCGTGAGGGTGGTGAGGGTAAGCAGACCCCGAAAGTATTTTTCTTATTAAATATAACTATTAAATTTGACATCATCTATAATGTAATTCCTGCACTTCATGCCCAGCTCTTCTCCCCTGTGGCCACCTTGGGCCTCCACCACATGGAAGCAGGTGCTGCTCAGCAACACCGCTCTCAACCCCGCGTATAAAATGAAACTTAAACACTTCAAAACAGTTTTTTGGGGGGAACAGGTGGGATAAACAGATAAACTGTTTTGTAAAAGAAATGCTTACTGCACAATCAAGTGTCTATTTGTGCAAGAAAAGAACAGAAGAGGCAGTGGCGTCCACCTGGGAGCACCAGGGCAGAGCAGGCCCAAGCCCGGATCACGTCCAGGCCTCAGCGAAAGCGCTGCTTTAATAACTAACAGGGGATCACTGGTGTGTAACACGTTATTCTGGGCTGATTTCCAGGGTCTGTGATCATACCACTTGTCTGACCACAGCCCTCTAACTCCTGCATGACTGGCTGCTCTAGCCCAGCTCTGCCACGGTCAGTAAATCATCGGAGGTATTTCTCAGTCCCACCAAAAAATAACAGTAATAAATCTCAGGGGCCGAGCAGCAAGAAAAAACCCGAACTGCTGCCCGTGCCCAATTTTTACAGGACAAGTAGTGAGGAAGCAGCAGAGCTCAGGGATTTCCTGGCCAGCTGATGGTCACAGGCCATGGGAGGAGCAGAGAACCCTTGATCACACAGGGGACCCAGGGGCTGGGAGAGGCCACAGGAGACACAAGGATGGTTGTGGTCACATGCAGGATGCATGAGAGGCTGTAGAGTGAAGTTGGAGAGGTACATGGCAGATATTTGTTAAAAATCACAGGCACAGGTACATTCACTTTATTTCTTCAGCTACTAGAATACTCTATGTGTTACTGGAGGGCACAGAGAGAGAATTTAGTGGGACATGCCAACCAAAAAACAGGGCAGAAAGCTATTGCTGAGTACATCTAAGCAGCTGAGGACCACCCTGAAGTAACTTCATCCATTTCTTTAATCTTTCAGGGCCCCTCTCTTTCAACACCGTGCCTGAAAAGGAAGGACCCAGCATCATTAAGCAGCACCCACCTCGAAGACCTCAAGTAAGGCGAGTTTGAGAAGCTCCTCAGGAGCTGCTCTGTTTGACCCCTTGATGTGAGCTTTCCGGGGACATGGGCACCCCTAGATGAGCAGATAGACATGCTTTGCAGTAAGGGATACTGAAAGAGAAAATATTTTAGATTTCAAGAACTGCTATGAATGCTCTGTCCCTGCACACACTCCCCTCAATTTCCCCCTCCTGCACTTCCCAGATTCATTCCTCCCCAAGGCCTGAAACCCATGACTCTACCTGACCTGGCAATCAGGTTTTTCCTCCACACAGGGGTTACCACTACATAACTAAAGCTCAGGAATATTTTTCTATCTTTATTTCTATCTTAATTTATGTCTATCCCTGTGCTTGGCACTGGTTAGGCTGCAGCTCAAATCCTGTGTTCAGTCATGGGCAAGGACACCTTCCACTACCCCAGGTTGCTCCAAGCTCTGTCCAACCTGGCCTTGAACACTTCCAGGGATGGAGCAGCCACAGCTTCTCTGGACAACCTGTGCCAGGGCCTCACCACCCTCACAGGCAAGAATTTCTTCTTAAAATTGAATCTGAACCTGCTTGGAGCAACCTGGTCTAGAGAAAGTTGTCCCTGCCCATGGCAGGATGTTGGAACTAGATGGTCTTTAGGGTCCCTTCTAACCCAAAGCATTTAAGAACTTCATGATTCTATGAACAGCAAACCTGCTGGAGCAGGGGTGCTTTGCTTGAGCATTCCTTGCTGTGAATAAAGTCTTTTTAATACAGTAAAGAACAGAAGAGCCACTAGGCAAAGGCAGTTAAATTCCCTCCATCTGAGGCTGTGGCTCTGGATGACATTGGTGGCTTCAGAGAGCAGAGGTGGCACCAGCTCTTGAATAACTTGTCCCTGGATTTGGTAGGAGGATGTGACAGCAGCACCTGAAGTGAGCCCAGCTACACCCTGAGAACTGTTGTGTGGAATCACAGCCTCCTTAAAAATCTCCTACCAGCATGGGATTTTTAGTCACTGATCTTATTTCCATCATGACTGTACTTAAGTATTATTAAAACACTGTTAATACTGTTGCAGGACAAAACACTGTTAGTCCTACCCTGTGCTTGTGCCATTGCTCTTTAGGGAGTGTGCACAGCACCAACAAAAGCCCTTTTTCCTGTGGGAGTATCTTCAAAGGCAGCAGAACAGGATGGTGTGGCCTTCTCAAGGACTTTAAGAGGATTTCAGTTAAAGAGTATTTCCAGAGAAAAAAGCCAGTGAGGTTCACAAAAACTAAAGAAAAGAGTCAATTTTCCAGACAGGGACACAACTTTGTCCTAAAGCCTGGAGCTTGGCCTCCCCACCAGCGGCAGGGACATGAGCTGAGCGATGTGGGAGGTTATTTGCCTCCATCTACCCCGCGCTGACGGATCCTTGGTGGCATCCAGGCGTGATGCGCAGCCCGGACTGCAGTTTGTGGTGTCACATGCTGCCATCTAGTGCCACTTGTTAAGTTTCATGTTCAGTTTTGTCGGGCTTTTGATGCTAAGAGATGTTTGAACTTTGGGGCTGACGAGGAGTTCCCCCTTTACGTGACATTGCTGACATTTTTTCTCCTGAGTTTTGCACTGATTCAGAGGATGCTTCAAAATTACAGTTCAGGTTTTGGCAGCAGTTCAGTGTAGACACTCAGCGACATGTCACCATTTATTGGACATTAATTCATAATCAAGGAGTTAATGATGTCCCAAATAAACTCTAAGTCAGGTCTTACTGTCAAAACCTTTGATTATGATGCCCTTAACTTTTATGAAACTTATCCTGAGCTCCCATTCTAGAAGGGGACACCAGCAAGAGTGAAATCAACATCCCTGGAAGTGTTCAAAAAGTGTGTAGTTGTGGCACTTAGGGACATGGTTTAGTGATGGACCTGACAGTGCTGGGTTAATGGTTGGACTTGATGATCTTAGAGGTTCTCTTTAATCCTATTGATTCTATGAATGCCATGACATGAAAAGACCCAGTAACATCTCGTAGTGTGAAATTATTTAAAAAGGCATCTTAGCTCCTCAAGATAAAAATCCACGCTCAAAGCAGCCTGTAGAGCAAGTCTCTGCCCACTTCCACCCCCACTAGGAAAGGCATATTGTACCATGCACAGTTTTGCAAAGAAAGGTCTTAGGGCAACATAAAAAGGACTGGTTGGACAGAGGGAACAATGCTCTGGCTCTCATATAACTGAGATCTGCCCTTGGATGACCTGATAGAATACTTTACATTATGGCACCTCAGCTTTGCCATGAACGATGTGAGCTGTGGTTTGTCTTCACCCTGCTCTTGGATGGAGCCTTCAGTGATGTTGAGGCTCAAAGAGAAACACCCACGGGGATGAAACTAATGTCAGACTGGGCTTTTGCTGCTTTGACTGTCATGCAAGAGACTTCCCCAGTTTTGTCCACTCCTGAAGGGCCAAAGGAGATGTTCATCTCCCTGAGATGCCAAACTCCTTCCTGTATCCCAAGCAGCCAGGCCAGAATTGGAGCTGGCAAAATGTCAGGGTAGTTTCATATCAGGTTTCATGATTCTGTGGAATGAGCAATGCTAAATATTATAAATACTGGACTTGTAGAGGCTTGAACCTGCCATCCCTTCACAAGCAATCTCTCCTATGAAGCCCTGGAGTCAGCGAGGAGTGGCTGCAAGCCCAAAACCAAAGGTAAGCAAGCACACGAGTTTTTGCCCATGCACAGGCCATTCCTGGCTGCAGGATCCTTTCCCTTATATTTTGGGCACCACAAAGCGCAGAAGTTGGGGTTTTACACTGTTTGTGCTCCTGTCCCTGGCTGAAACACCGGTGTGTGGGTGAAAGGATCCAAAATAAGGGCAAAGTTTCTGAATCTCCAGCATGACAGTTCCCTGGATGAGGTAGATCTGCTGAGCCAGGATATTAAATATTTTTGAGGCTAAAAGTGTGAGGACCAGCTTTTTTAGTGACTGGATAACTCAAACACCCATCACTTGCAGTCAGTGGGGAGAAGGGAGAGACTTTATTGCTCTCTACAATTCCCTGGAAGGAGGATAAAGCCAGGTGGGAGTCAGGCTTTGCTCCCAGGTAACAAGTGACAGGATGAGAGGAAACGACCTCAAGTTGTGCCAGGGGAGGTTCATATTTGATTTAGGGAAAATTCCTTCACTGAAAGGAAGGATTGTCAGGCATTAGAACGGGTTGCCCAGGGAAGTGGTGGAGTCACCATCCCTGGAAGTGTTCCAAAAACTTATGGGTATGGCACAGGGGGACATGGTTTAGTGGTGCGTTTGGAAGTGTGGGGTTATCAGTCATCTTACAGACCTTTTCCAACCTTAGCAACTCCATAAGTCCATGATTTTAAGGCTGCAAGTGCTGCGTGCTATAAACAGCCCCTGCAACCCAAACATGCAAAAGTGGTTCTTCCCTTTGGATTGTGAGATTATCTTGGAGAACTGACTCAATGAGGTAACACCTCGGGGGAAAGAAGCACTTATGCATTGTTTTAATGAAGTTTTTTTCCCTCGTGCCCCAGAGCTGTGAGATAAACTGCAAGCACAGTGGAAATCTGGGATAAATTTCTGCAAGTTGGCTACGTGGGGAGATCGTTTATCCAGGAGCGCCCGAGGGGTTTGTGAGCTGGTGGCTCTTCCTTCCTCTTTCAGAAGGTGCAGGTGTATTTATTTACATCTTTAAATACATGGTAGGTGCTGGAGCAGAGGGGCCAAAGCCTGAATCACCTCCCTGGCAGGAGACAGCACTTACACAAGCTTCAGATGCTGGACTTGACCCGCAAGCGACGAGAGGTAACGCTGAGATGGATTTGGGGAGGGGATGGGGCTGTCCCTCCCAAGGACCAGGAGACCTAAAGGCTCTTGCTGGGAAGGTGAAATGGAGCTTTCCCAGTGTCTTAGGCAGAGGAGAGGTAGAAAACATCCCCGAGGCCCCTGTGATCAGTAATTACCTCTGGTTTTTCCAATGCTTTGCCCTCGTTTGGCCATGACTCCTGGAGAAACCAAAAGTCTCTGTCCGTGTCATGCTGTGTCATGTGCCCAGTTTGGCAAATACCATTTGCTCAGGTTAAACTACTCGAATGTGCAGTTATTCCCAGGGCCAACCCCCTCTTGTTGTGCCACGTCAAGATGTTAAAACGTGTTCGCTCCTCTGCCGTTTGTGTTGACGACTTGTTTGCAAACCCAGGAGGAGCTGAAGCGAAATCTCCACAGGGAGGCAAAAGCCAATAAACAAAAAATCAAGGAATCCAGCCCGATGGACATCCTTGACACTCTCCAGAGAAGCAACAGCAATGAAAGTCGAGGCCTCATCACTGCTGAGCACAATCAGCATTTTCATGAAGACGACCATGGTGAGTAGAATAATTTTTCAAGGAGCTGTAAAACTCATCAGCCTCTTACAAGTCATTGAAGAGGTTTTCCTATGGAAGATGCTCCCACTGCTCCATTTCCTGCAGTGACAAGATGCAGGTTCAAAGGGCTGGGGGAAGAAGGCTGGGAGACATGTTTTTAAGACAAAGCATTGGGATGCCTTGGAGAGGTCGCAGGGCTCTGGGCTGTTTTGCTGGCAGCATCCAAACAGACCCAAGTGGATGTGGATTAAAAGCCATGGACAAGGCAGAGAGGTATAAATCCAAAGTCCTTAGGGCCAGGCCCCTAGAGGAGCAGGTTCCCACTGACAGGAGAGTCTTACTTGTCCCACAAATCCCCTGCACAGCAAACTGGCTGTGAGAACAGAGGGTGTCCCTGGGGTCCAACATCCTTAGATAGTCAAGGCATCCATCAGGAAAAAGCATCCCAGGATGCTGGATGGGTGAACATAGAAAAAAAAATAGGAAACAGTTGGAAAAAAACCCTTACACCAGATCTGGCCCCCTACCATCTGCCCCCAGCACAGGACACCTCCTGCTCCAGCCTGGAGTGTGCACAGGTGAACGTGGCCTGACAATGTCACAGTGGTCACTCTGCCAGGGTTGGAAGTCGCTGATTAAAACATGCCCTGCCAACTCTCCTTTGAGACGTGAGTGACTCTGGGGAGCTGCAGCCAAGCCCCAGCCCCACTCTGCCCCAGTGCCAGCCCCGTGCAAGCTGTCATTCCTGGAGGGATCACAGGGCTGAACCACTGGCAACTGTGTGGTGCCCTGGCAAAATATATCAGGGCACATAGTGCAAACACTCAGCTCATATCTTCATCTGGGGTCAAGCAGGGTGGGCTTCAGAAGAGCTTGTCTACTGCACCAGGTTGGGTACAGCTCAGGGCTTTCTGGTCTGGAGAAAGGAACTGTGATACTTCCTTGCAGCAAAAGGGAAACCTGGATGATTTGAGGTCACCAGTTATCTTCAGGGACCTTGTGAGACTGTTTTTTGGAAAAACAGTCAGCCTTGTCTCTCCCCCTGGGAATGACCCCCTTGGTCTCCCATGAGGGGAGCCTGCAGCTTGCTCACAAGGAGAAGCAGAGGGGCAGCACTATCTCTTCTCTCTGTGACCAGTCACAGGACCCGAGGGAAGGGCTGGAGCTGTGTCAGGGGAGGTTTAGGTTGGATATCAGGAGAGGTTTTTCACCCAGAGAGTGGTTGGGCACCGGAACAGGCTCCCCAGGGCAGTGGTCACAGCCCCAAGCTGGCAGAGCTCAAGGAGCATTTGGGCAACACTCTCAGGCACATGGTGGGATTCTTGGTGTTTTCCTATGTGAGAAAGGGGAACAGACTTGGTCTCTCCTATTCCCTTGTGTTTCTTTACCTCAGCTCTCTTCTCGGAGTTAAAGCCATATTGCCTCCTGCCAGACTCTATAACCTCACCAAATATAATCCCGAGCGAATTCTTCCCCAGCCCAGCCCTGAGTAGGAGGTCTGGTCTTACAGGGGATCTCTCAGGATCTTCTTTATGTGCCTCCAGCAGCCCATAGACATTTCCAGCTAAAGAGCAGGTGCCTGAAGATGCAGCTCAGCAAACACATGACATTTGATATTTTTCTCTCCCCAAGGAAACTCGTGGGGTGGAGGACTCTCCAGACGACACGATGGAGCTGAGCTGTCTCCAGGCAGGAGAGGGAATGTCGACCTGTGGTTCCACAGGGAGCCACGGACGAGGGATCTGTTCTGGGACACTTCCAGCACGGGGTCTGAGGAGTGGGAAAGGGAAGAGAAGATTCACCGCAAACCTGCACTTGTGAGGACCAAGACGGAGAGAGTTTCCCTCTTCAATGACTTCTTCGACAGGGATTTCTAGTGGCGCAGTTTGGGGTGAGAGGGATGTGGTGAAAAAACAAGTCCCAGCTCTGGTGGGACTGGAATTTCCCCCCCCCAAGATGGGTGGAATGAGGGTGGAGACACAGTGCTGGCTGCAAGTGGCATTTCTGGGAGCACAGGACAGGGGAAAAGACAGCTGGAAACGAGGAGCTCGCTGATGTGGAGCAAATAATGACCGTCTGGGTTGTGTGGCTGCACCAAAAGATATGGGGGAAAATGCCTTGAACAGAGCAGCAATGAACTGGGGACAGAGAGAGGAGGACGAGGATGGCAAAAAAAAAAAAAAACAACCAAAAAAAAAAAGCAGAACCTGGAGAACATTCTGGGTTAACCCTAAATATTAAATTCCAACTGAAATTAAATGTTTCACTTTAAATGTTTCACTTTTGGGTCACTCAGTCTTTCTGTTTTAGTTGATTTTAACCTTTTCTAAACCACAAAACCCAGTTCAAAAAGCAAGCTACAATGATCTACTCAGGAAGTCTTTAAAATAAATATTTTGGCATTTCTAAAATTCCTTTTTTCACTTTTTTTTTTTTTCCCTCTCCTGTACCAGACACAGAAATACTTGTACTTTCTTCAGTATCAGCCTCCAGTTTCGTAATATTCTGAAAATATCTGGTTTTGGTTCACTTTTTTTCTATCAAAGAGGTTCTTGCAGTTTCCATCTCATATAAACAGTATTTTTTAATTAAATTATCTGCTTTTCCTTATAAAATAATTTGTTAGCTGAGAGGGAACTTTTCCCAGTTCTCCTGTCTCCTATCTGGTTGCCCCTGTAGGTCCATCCAGTCTTATCCTTTTGTTTTTCAAGCCAGGACACCCAGAATAACTGGATCTGGAGTCAGTTCTCAATTATCCAGGACAAGCAGGGCCTGGACAGCTCGGGACAGGTGAAGCTTGTCCTGCATCGCTGTCCCAAACCTGTGCTACCTCCCACAAAGCTCTTGTGGTGTGTCTGCTTTGCATCCTCAGCTTCCTGGCTTACACAGCCAGGAAAAGAGCAGGAGACACATTTTTACACTTATTTAAGGGAATGACTCAGCTTCAGCAGTATTTAGCTTTACGGAAAATCCCAGGCAGAGCAGGAGCTGGATATCACAGCCAAAGCCCCATAGCAAAGCTGGAGCCTCCAGCCCAGCACTGAGCTGCTCTATCATGATTTCACCTCCTTTTGACATCCCAGAATGTGTGGCCCATGGAAACATGTCTACGGCTTCAGAGGGAAAACTCCTCTTTGGAAAAATCCCACACAGTGTGCGGGATTCCACTGAAAAAAAAGCAAGAAAAACAAACCCCAACACAGGGAAAGAGGAGGAAGAGGAATTATTTTAATTAGGAAGAAGAGCTGCTCATGGCTAATGAGTCCATGTCTGGAGTCTGTGTGTTTTAAAGATGCCCTGAGAACTTTGCTGATAAACACAGTCATCGTGTGTGAGCTGGAAATATCGTGAGAGCTTTGAGTTCCACGTTGAGGATGTGCTGAAAAGGTCAATGATTTAATGGGCTGGAACAATTAATCTGGCACTTGTCTATACACCTGTTCTCTTAATGATGTGACACATCTCCCTTCTGTGTTCCCATCTGTCAACAATTAAGCTATAATTGGTGGAAATGCAATTTATCTCAGATAGAGCTGATTAGTTTTCCAATAATCATGTTGCCAGCCCTTGGGGAAGAGTGCTGCCCACGGAGAAGTGCCTGTGGACCAGTCAATCCATATCCCGGACTGCACAAAGAGGAGACTCTGAGCATTAATTTATCAATCTACAGTGTGCAGAATTTGCTCTTACAGAGGCAATAAAATCAGCAAATCTGCTTCCATTAGAGGGGAATGGCTTCACACTGACAGAGGGCAGGGTTAGATGGGATATTGGGAAAAAATTCCTGAGTGTGAGGCTAGTGAGGCCCTGGCATGGGCTGTCCAGAGAAGCTGTGGCTCACCCATCCCTGGAAGTGTTCAAGGCCAGGTTGGACAGGGTTTGGAGCAACCTGGGATAGTGGGAGGTGTCCCTGCCCATGGCAGGGGTGTGGAACTGGTTGGTCTTTAAGGTCCCTTCCAACCCAAAACATTCTGTGATTCCATGAAATACTTCTGGTGCTCAAAATTGTTTTGCCATGCTGTTCTTGATTGTATTAATTCATCACAACCTGCAGAGGCAGGTGGCAACTCATCCTCTTCCCACATTTTCTAACATCCTTCCAGATGCTGGAAATGAAAACATTTTCTTTGTTACTAAATATGAAACTCGGACTTTTCCACAAATTGCAGAAGATTAAAACAACCCCCAACCTTACAACCTTCTGTAACTCAGCAAAGAAGACTTTACAGGGCTGTTTTCCTCTGAATAGTTCCCAATTCCAAATGCTGGATATTAGTTTATCATTGGAAGGCTGAGTCATTTTAATCAGCTTTAGAGAGGAGGAAACTCACGACTCACCATGTCTGGGCACACACAGCTTCACTCCCAGTCACACACCACAGAAACCAGTCTGTGTTTTAGCAGAGCCCCTCACCTTGACCCCCGTGTGCCTCCCTGGGGAGGGAGAGGCTGGAGCACTGCTGCATCCTGGCTGCAGGAATGCACGTGGGATGAGTTTTAAAGGATAACCATGAGGAAACCTGCGCAGGGTTTGATTTTGGTGGTGGGGAGCAATGGGCAGGCAAAGGAGGAAGAGCCAAGAGGGAAGGTTTCAGAGCAGGGAAGCAGAACAAGGTCTATCTGACCTAATCCTGTCTACCTCAGGGCCGTGAAGATGACATAAACCAGTCACTGTGCTGTTAGAGCTGGGAAGAGGAGTAGTGAGTATCTCCAGGGGTTACGTTTCTCTATCTTGGGCTGGGGTGAGTTACCTGCAGCCTAAAAAATGGTGTTTTGGTTGTTACCTCACACCTCTCAAAGTTTTTAGGCAAGGCTGGACCCATCCTGCAGGTTAGATGTGTCCCCACAGAGGAGCTGTGCTGAGGCAGAAGCTGCTCAGCTCAGATTCAGCACCTTTAGAGAATTCACATGATCAGTTTTCACCAAAATGACAAAGAACGGAGACTTTATGCAGGTAATGATGTGGATATGGGCATCAGCAAACGGCACAGCCCAGAAGAAAGGGGAGATGTAGGTCAGATAGATCCCTGCCCCAAAGCACAAGGACATTTGATCTTCCCAGGGAAATGGTTCTGGGATGTTTTCGTTGCTGCAGACATGGCCGGAGCAAACCAAGTTCCTCCAGCTCAGGATTGGCTGAACCGGTTCTGCTGAAGTGTTAAATTGAAATGATAATGCTCAGCCTGAAGTCAGCACCAGCCTGGCAAAATCATTAGCAATTAAATGTACAGATCATGAGAGGAAATGCCAACGAACCGTGCTTCTGTATTTTAAAAAGCAGCCAGGGCTGCTGCAACATCTCTGTTACTGTTCCTGAGCAAAAAAAAAAGTTATTTAATTACACTTAGTAAAGAGAGGTGTTAGGTAAATAAAGCTGAACAAAGCCCTGCTGTAACTGGATCTCATTGGCTAGTCTGGATTAATGGGATTTTCCAACCTTTCTGGGATCTGTCCCACCTGGTGCTCAGAGCATTTGACTTCCTCAGGAATTTGAATCTTCAGCATCACATAACATCCTCCTTCCCCAACACACACACACATTCAAAAGCAGAGAAAAAAACCCCACCATCTAAGCCACTGGGGTGTATCCAGTAACCTTATTAAACCCTCTGTCTGCCCTGCCTCAGGGGAAGGTGTGTGACAAGCTACTGGGATTGCCTCAATCTGCTTACACAAAGCTGCAGAGAAAAGCACCCGAGAACACCGACTCCAGCAGCTCCCTTTCAGGCTGCACAGGAAGATTAAAGTCTTATCAGCAGCTTGAAAAATACCAAGCGTGGCACGTTTTGGTTTGTCTCACCCAGTATCCTCAGACCACTCTGTGATAGCACAGCCCTAAACCTGTTGTTTTCCAATGTTCTTACAGCGTCCAGCTTTCTTTAGATAATTCCTGAGCAAAGTCAAGAGGTGGCAAAAGGGTCCCCAGATGAATTAAGAGGAAGGAGGCAGCTCCTGTTTCTCTCTGAGCCTCTTTACCTGCTCCTGATACAGGATTCTGGGATGCCCCTTCTTCCAGCAGTGCTGGCATTGTCTCTGCCCGAGAGAGAACATCCATCTCTGCCAATGCCACAGAGCTGCCCAAAGATCCTTCCTGTTCTTGCAGGGGTAGGAGAAAAATACTTATTTCTTGCTTAGCAAAAGGGTTGTAGCTTTTTGCCACCTACTGACATGTTTGGGAACGGCTCATCCAGCGAATTCCTGCAGGAAGGCTCAGTCATGCACTGGCTCTGGCTGATGGTGCATCCAGGATCGGCTGAGTGGGACATGAAAATAAAACCAGGAGTAAATATGGCACTTGGAAAACTGACTGGAGAGCATCCCCTATTTCATGGAACCATAGAACATCCTGAGTTGGAAGGGACCCACAAGGATCATCAAGGTCCAACTCCTGGCCCTGCACAGGACACCCCCAACAATCCCACCCTGTGCCCAAGAGTGTTCTCCAAACGCTCTTTGAGCTCTGGCAGCCTTGGGGCCCTGACCACTGCCCTGGGGAGCCTGTTCAGTGCCCAACCACACTCTGGATAAAAAACGTTTTCCTGATATCCAATTTAACCTCCCCTGACACAGCTTCATTCAATTCCCTCTGGTCCAATATTTGATTGGTTGGTCCTTGCTGTAATTCCCTCTTTGTTTCAGCACCTGTTTCCTCATTCCAGAGAGCAGGAACATGGGAGAAATCATGTATCCTGAATGCAAAACAAAGCCTTGGTTCCCTCCTCTTCTATCTTGCCCCGGTTCATCTATTTTTTTCCCCTTTCTCCCCACCTAAATTCCCTGCCTGTCTTTCGCCCTTGCCCAAGGGACCGTCTTAGCTCTGCTCAGGGCTTCTGCTCAGAGGCCAGGAGGTCCTTGCAGGACCCTGCTCATGGCTTAAGCTTCGTTTCAATCCTGTTTCGAGGGCTTAAGCAGGGCACAGAGCCAATAGAGTTAACTCATTGCTCAGAGTGGAGGAGTGAACTCACCGCTCCGAGAGGGAGACGAGCACACGTGTCCGTGTCTCCGGCCAGCACGGATGGACAACTGATTCGGGAGAAAAGAGGAGCAAGAAAGCACCAGTTTTGCAGCCACCTCTTGCAGAAATGCGCTTTTAATTAAATACTAAGGACCAAAAAGTTGCCTCCTACCTGTGACCACTTAATGCCAGTCCCAAACAGCACTCAAAGGCAACCAGCGTGGCTTAGGACTTTGGTCTGAGCTTAAAATCCAGGCAGTTATTTAACATGCAACCCCTCTCCTTCAGTTTATCCAAGCTGACCTAAAAATACAAATTTTGCCACACAAAGATCCCTTTGAGACTTGTTGGAGCTGATCTTTTTTTTAGTTCAGTGCTCCTCTTGAAAGAAAAGCAACTGAAGCTTCATTTTGCTACGTTGCACTACAGGAGGACTGTGAGCCCATTGCTGCTGTGGTGTGATGGGGATTGATAAAATAACACACTTAAAGCTTTTTTTTTTAAGGTCATATGGAGAATTAGCATACAGTGCTGACAGAGTTCAGCATCCAGACTTGGATACTTAAAGGAGGAGATCTTATTTTTGAGCAAAATTAGTTTCATGTGAAACGCGTCTATAGGTCTTTGCAAAATATATTTAAGAAATTGTGCTTTTCCCTAAGAATTTGCCACTCTTAACAAAAAAAAAGAAAAAAAGAAAAAAAGAAAAAAAGAAAAAAAAGAAAAAAAGAAAAAGAAAATAAAGAAACCAAAGAAGCCATCAAGATTAGGGGCAGGGTTTGGGGCTGGGATTCTTCACTGGTTTTCATCTATTGAAATCCCACTTTTCGGCCACAACAACTTATTGTTGCTATTTTTGTGAAGACAATTTGTAACAATGATCTGGTGAGATTTTACTAAAAATAATCACAAAAACGTGGCAGAAAATACTGTCCTAAAGCTAAAGCAGGAAAACAGGGAGAAAAAAAACCAACCAAGAATCCCTTCTATCTCTACACCCGATTTTTGTAGCATCCTTTGCTTTCAACTTTTCTTTTGAATTTGTTCATTCCCAAGGCTCCTCAGATCCACTTCGTGGTTGCAAGGAGGAGGTCTGGAACTGGAAAAAACCAACCAAACAAACAAAAAACCCCCCAAAGATTAAAATTTTGCTGCAGAAACCAAACTTCCTGTCCCCTTTTTGAAGCCAAGGACAAGTAGCTGGGCACATCCCACTGCTGCTCCGGGTTTGGTATCTACTTCCCCCATCCTTTGGGCATGTTATGTCACTTTGCCCTCATTTATTTTTTTCTTCCTCCCTCCCATCTTTCCAAAGAAGGTGATACTTAATTAATGACCCCCAGGGATCTTGTGCAGCTGAGTTAGTGCTCAGAAGTTTGCTTTGAAGGCAGCCAGGCTTGCACAGGTCCTAAGGACAGAGGGATCCTCCCTTTCCAGCTGCCCACATGATGCTTTTGGCCCTGGGAGCCCACTCCAACCTCTCCATGGCAGGGCCTGGTCCTGCCCTGGTGTTTGCATCGTCTCCCACCACGGCCCTGACTCTGGCACCATAACAAGTGGAGCCCTTTTCCTGTGGTTAAGCAACCAGATTTCCCATCAAGATCTAATATCACAGAATCAGGGAATTATTTAGGTTGGAAAAGCCCTCTAAGGTCACCGAGTCCAACCATTCCTACAGCACTGCCAAGGCCACCACTGACACATGTCCCCAAGTGCCACATCCACACGGCTTTTAAATCCCTCCAGGGATGGGGACTCCACCACTGCCCTGGGCAGCTGTGCCAGTGCTTGATGACCCTTTGGGAGAAGAAATTTTTCCTGCTATTCAATCTAAACCTCCTGTGGTGCAACTTGAGGCTGTTTCCTCTTGCCCTGTCACTTGTCACTTGGGAGAAGACAGCAACTCTCTCCTGGTTACACTCTCCTTTATAGGTAGGGATGGCTTCAGGAACAGATGGAATAAGACAACTCTTACAGCAAAAGTGTGGAGGTAAAGCCACCATGGTCAGTTCAGGCATATTTAGATTAGATATTGGGAAGAAATTGTTGGCTGTGAAGGTGGTGAGGCCCTGGCACAGGTTGCCCAGAGAAGCTGTGGCTGCCCCTGGATCCCTGGAAGTGTCCAAGGCCAGGTTGGATGGCGCTTGGAGCAACCTGGGCTAGTGGAAGGTGTCCCTGCCCATGGAACAAGGTGATCTTCAATGTCCCTTCCAACCCAAACCACTCTGTGATTCTACAAAACACTTCAACCTCTTTGGGGTTTTACTCCAAGCCAGTGATACTGAGACATTGTTCCAGCAGTTCCCTCCTCACAACTTCCATCCTGTTTAAAGCCCTCGTACAGCAAAGCCTTGGGTGAACATCCATCAGCTTGTCGTGTTGGGAGGTCACTAATGATGTGCAAGAGCAGGAAGGAGCTTTATGGCCTTATGGGAGCACCTGGATTGTAGGGATTGGTGGTGAACCTGATGGATCTGTCAGTCCATGACGGTGGCAGAGGGATTCCCTTCAAGTGAAGCAGAGGAGCCCATGATTTTGCAGCTCTAGGATCGAGTATTTGGTCTCCTCTCTGTAGGGGTGTGGCTTCCACAGAAAGATGTCACTTCTGGACAGGTGACTTGAGGGACCTGGGACATGCACCTTCACCTGCCACGGGAACACAAATATTCAGCTGCAAGTAATAAAAGGTTTGCCCAAATTTTTGCTGTTTTTCTGTGATGCACCAATGAGTTTTCTGATCCAGGTGTTTAAATTATAGGAGTCCAGTCTTCATCTGGATAAGAAAGAAAAAAGCAACTACAAAACACTAAAAAAGGAGAAAATAAAATCTATTATAAAAAAATCAAAACCAGAGAACACTGCTGAATGTCTCTCTGAGTTGGAATTAGGCAGCTGCAGAGAGGGAAAAGGCTTTTGTTTATTGGCAAGAAAAGTCACGTAAGTGGCTATGGTGGAAATAGTTAAAACGAGTGAGGTCTCACCTCTTCATTTCCCAGCTTTCAAGTGCCTTGATTCTGTACCTGATGTTCTAGTTAAGCACAATAAGTCCTGCCTTTGTGCTCACACCAGGAATTGGAGAGGGGCACTGAGATCTGGAGCAGGGAGTGAATCCCTGCTAACAAAAACCTCTACAGGGAAACATTGCCCTTAACCCAGACGTGTCTGGATTCAGGCCCCGTACTGAGAAAATAAGATCAGCCTATCACAACCCTTCCTATTTGTTTTGCTTGTTTGTATAGCCTGAAGTAACTGGAGCCCCTCTGCTCTGGAGACAGGCTGGGAGAGCTGGGGATGTCCAGCCTGGGGAAGAGGAGGCTCCAGGGAAACATTAGAGCCTCTTCCAGTGCTTGAAGGGGCTTCAAGACAGCTGGAGAGGGACTTGGGAGAAGGGCCTGGAGAGACAAGACAAGGGGGAATGGCTTCAATCTGACAGAGGCCAGGGCTAGATGGGATGTTGGGAAGAAATTGTTGGCTGTGAGGGTGGTGAGGCCCTGACAGGGGTTGCCCAGAGAAGCTGGGCCCCATCCCTGGGAGTGTTCAAGGCCAGATTGGACAGGGCTTGGAACAACCTGGTCTAGTGGAAGGTGTCCCTGCCCATGGCAAAGGGTAGAATGAGATGGTCTTTAAGGTCCCTTCAACCCCAATCCATTCTGTGATCCTATGTAGCCCTTTGTTTTTGGGGTTCAAGGGACTGATGGTCATTAAGAGCTGATTTTGAAACCGTGGTGCTTTTACAAAGAAGGTTTCCTAAAATCAGGGGGAAGGGCACTATAAAATTTGGCTCAACATGCCAAAGCACTTCTAATCAGTTGGCTTCTGTCATGAGAAAAATAATGAAATGCTTTTAGGGCAGTGTTTTCCCTGAAGTTACTTCCCTTCAGTGGCAGATTTTGTCAGCCATTTGCAGATTCTCCTGCTGGACCACAGCCACGAGTCAGGTATAAAGTTGAGCCTTACCCTGCTCGCCCTGGGGACTTCCACTCCTGCAGGGACACCTCCAGTCACTGCCAGCAGCTTCTGTGCCCAGGGCTATCATCTCCTATCCTTCTCTAATGGCCTGCTTTGATGTCCAAGTGTAACACGATTCCTCGGTGCTGATTTCATTAGTTATCATACAAATCATGCCTGGATGCTTCCTGCAATTAATCATCCTCTTGGCACATTTCAAAGAGCTCAGGAAAGATGATGGTTGTGGTTTTGTTTTTTTTTTAAAAAAAAAAAAAAGACAAAGAAAGATCTCAGACAGAAAAAACAAAGCAAACAACCGCCCCCAAACATGTGAACAACATCAGCTCAGGCTTTTTGCTGATGCTTTTTTTCGTAGCACAGAAAGCACCACCACCTTCCTGCTGTCAGGAGGAAGGTGTTGCTACTTCAGTGACCAAATAAATGCATGTGAAGCTCCTGACCTTGAGGAAATGTCCTTGATTTCAGGGGATAACCAGTAACCCAACACCTGGAGAAGCAGCACATTACCCACACAATTAAAGCCTGTTAACATGAAATGCAGCCTTTCCTCCCAGATGGATATCTGGGGTTAAATGTGCTGGAAGAGCAGGAGAGCAAAGCCTGGCTTGAAAGAACCACATGGGCTTTCCTTCCATCCCCTGAGGTGACATTACCTGAGGCTGTTCAGCCTTTGACCAGGTTCCCAACCTGCAACACCTTCTGCTGCAGCAACACATTTACTAAAGGTTTACAAGTCGTATCCCCTCAGTCATTTATGGCCAAGGGATTCCTCTCCACAATGTTTCTTCAGAGAAGCACATGGAATTGGGCTCAAGTTCCCTTCAGAGGCCTCTTGAGGGACTTCAGCACTGTATTTCAGGATGAAGCTGATGAGGTAAAGCTGTGGCCACTGTGAAGGCTCTGAGGGATCCCTGAACTTCCACCTCCTTGAGATGCTCCAGAGTGGACACAGCTGGCTCAGAGGGATGCAGCCCACACCTCCTACCTGCAGGAGAAACAGCTCTTCCACAAATTTTCATGAATTTTTTCCCATCTCAGAGACTCATCAGAAGTGGACAATAACCCCAAAAGTGTTGCTGAGACAGAAAAAGCTGAACTGAAAGGAAACAAAGGGGTGTGTCAAATGGAAAAGCAGGATTTATCATTTGAGGTTTCCCTGGTAAAGCTTAATCTTATTTACCAAGAAGGATTTAGCAGGTGTGATTAATGCCCTGCTCTGAAACATGAAAACATTTATCTCCCTGCTTAAACCATCCCAGTGGAGGCTCAGCTCTCTGCAACAGGTAGGATGTGATCCTTCTCTGGCCACGTGCATGCCAGGGATGTGGTGGACACAAAACTTGGGAGCACCTTCTTAAGAAGCCTCTCTGCCTTCCTGCTCCTCTGGGAGATTCTTTGCTGTCACACTGTGCTGTAAGCAAAAAAAAAGTTAATTAGAGGGGGCTGGAAAGCCAGAGGCTGAAGGGCAGGTAGTTTTGCTCCTAGAGGAGGTGGACACAAGAGCAGGGTTTAACCTGGGTTATTTTATAACTGAGTTGGAAGCTGCTCCATGGGAATACACCCAGGGAGGGTGGTCAGTGCTGCCAGCGCTCAGCTGGGAGCTGAACTGACTCTGGAGGAGGTTTCTCGTGATGCCAGAGCTGCTCTTTTGGTTCACCACAGCCAATACAGGGAGGTCCACCTCTCCCTTCCTCTGTTTCCAGCCTTTTCTCCAATGGCTGACCCTTTCTGGGAGCTGGTTCAGTTTACCAGCCTGGCAGAAACACATCACAAGCTGGATATCCTTGCTGAGGGACACAGTCTTCTTGGAGGAGGAGGAGGACTGCTTTTCCCTCCTGTTTCTGTTTTTCCACAGAATCTGGTGGCCTCTTCTGCACCAAGAGTTTAATTTTTTTATTTTTTTTTTGTAGTCAGTCTTCCTGCCATCACCTCTCAACCTGTTCAGGCACACACAGCCCCTCAGTTAAATTAAGTGCTGCCCTTTCAGAGCAGACCCTGCTGAACTCTCTGCAACAAGCATTGAGTTGTCATGCTTTGCACTCACAGCTTATCTGCCAAAATCCCCCTCCCAGGCAGGCAGTGTTCCCCTCCCTGTGCATGCAGGAGACATGGGAGAGAGTTCACCAGCTCCACACCCCTGATTTCCCATCCCTGTCACCTTCTTCCCCTCCTAATCCCTCCCCAGCCCCTGTCCCTTTTCTCCACACCTATGTTACTCCACCCAAGCACTTACTGTCAGGGAAGAATCTGTTTCACCAGGTTTGGTTTAATCCAAGTGTGTAAAGCACATAAAAACACAGGACTTATGTGCCCTTGCTCTCCATGCTCTGCCCCGTGGTGCTGCTTCATCCACCAGCACATCCTTGCCTACCTGCTTTTCCCCTTATTTTCTATTAAAAACCAACAGAGATCAGACCTGTGTATCACAACCTTCTCTTGCCTCATTTCTATGTAAAGCTCTTATCAGCAGCTGCTGCTGCAGATTATTCCCCCAGCACAGACGAGTGGGATCGCACAGGCAGTGGGGGAAGAGGCTCCCAGCAGAATCCAGACACGGCACAGACGCTCCAGGTCTTCAGAAAGCAGCCTGGTAGTACTTGTTGAACCAGATAAAGAGCAGTGTGGGGCACAGCCACGGGAGCCAGGGGAGTGCAAAGCAGCTGGAAGCTTTACAGAGCCTTTCAGGGAGGAGAAAAATCTTGAGCTGTGCTGAATTTTGACTTTGAAAGGTGCCCAGGTGGTAACGTGGAGCAAAACCTGGGGTACTCTGAATGAAACATTTCTCTTGAAAAGACAAAGCCTTTGTGTGGGCTCTGTGTCCCGAGGTTTTTGAGTGACCACCACGAATTCAGAGTGAGGATGTGGAAAATCATGGAATCAGTCAGGCTGGAAAAGCCCTCTGAGTCCAACCATTCCCCCAGCACTGCTAAGGTCATCACTGACCCGTGTCCCCAAGTGCCACATCCACACGGCTTTTAAATCCCTCCAGGGATGGGGACTCCACCACTGCCCTGGGCAGCTGTGCCAGTGCCTGGCCACCCCTCCAGTGAAGAAACTTTCACTGGTATCCAATCTAAACCTCCTCTGGCACAACCTGAGACTGCTTCCTCTTGTCCTGTCACTTGTTCCCTGGGAGATGAGACCAGGAGAATTCTGCAGCCCCCAGCCCTGCATCCAACATGTTTACAGCCCAACCAATGCCAGCTCTACTCCCCATCCCTGCTTCCACACCTTCAGGACCTGGATCTGCAGGAAAATTGAGGAAATCTCCTGCTGTAAAACAGGAATAAATGGGGGAAATAGCCAGAAAACTTGGGGATATGACTGTGGCTGTAATTCCATGGCCAGGGGGTCCTTCTGCTCTTTGTGCAGCCACATCCCAGGGCAGGGTGACAGCCAGGATGGCTGTGATGGGAGCAGAGATTTAGAAGTGCCAACTAAAGCTATTGCTTGGTCCAGAAAGGCTTCAGAGAGCTGCCTGGGCTGAGGCAGCTTCTGATGGAGCTGCTATTTCAGGAGACCACTAAAGGATGGTTTGCTCTATTACTGTTTTCTTAGCTGGAACCTACTGTGGTTCACCATTTTTCCCTCAAGTCCCAGTTCTAAAGAAAAACTCGGTTTCTGTTTGGCAAAGTGAGGTGATCTAAGCCTCAAGCCCCAGCTGAGTCACAGGAGTCAGAGGCCCCATCCTGTGTCAGGACCAGCTTTAAGGATTAATCCCCGTGGCTGCACAAAGTCCCCAGCAAAAACTGCTTTGGCCCAAGTCCCTGAGGTCAGGTCCCTTTAATACCCAAGTGCTGATAAAGGGTAACTCCCAAACCAAATCCTTGCTTTGCCCTTTTTCCTGCTTTTCTCCCACCATGTGATCCGGTGTTTTAAGCATGCAGCTCCGATAGTTTAAGTCATATAATCACAGAATTGATTTTTTTCTGGTGGGTTTCCTGAGGATACACCCCCACAGCGCACCCCAAGCCTCCCATCTGTGCAAGAGGAGGACAATCCATGTACTCCAAGGTGTGATGACAGCACCTGCCTCTGAAGCAGCAGCCCTGATTTACAGAGTTTGTGTATCCAAAGGATTCCAGCACACCCAGCCTCTCCTGCCTCAGCTTCCTCCCTGCCTCAGGACTGCAGCTCTTTCCTACTTGCCCTGAACCAGCTGTCCGATGCCAACTGCATCCCAGTGACTGCACAGCTGTCCCAAGCTCCTTGCCCATGGATGAGGTGGGATGGCTGCTCACTGCACTGTCTGCAGGGATCTGTCCCTGCACAGACACAGAGAGAACTTCCAAAAGCACCATCAGACAACAGGGAATACTTTGGAAGCAACTCCGTGTAATCCAGCCCCAGCAATCCCACTGGATTTCTGATGCACACTGACAAGAAGGGTGTTTTGGGACTGGGTACAACCAGAAGAAACCTCAGAAAACCTCTGAGTTTCAAGGATTAGACATTTGCAGCTTAAGGAAATTTAAATCTCCCTGGAAACTATTTACCCAAGAAAACTTCCCCACAGTAATACCTTCTCTCAGTGATAAAACAGCTCGAAACTAAAAGTTTGCCAAGCTGGAGCAGGGGTGGAAGAGGGATGAAGCTGGCAAAAGATCATTAAAAAAGATATTTTAAAAATGTTTTTTCCAGATCTTTGATTTTTTTTTATTTTTTTATTTCCATGCTTGGAAGCATTTACTAAGCTCTTTAGCTGGTGAGCAAAAAAAAAAAAAAAAAAAAAAAAGGGAGAAGTCACCCTCAGGTCTGCGAGAGAAAAAGGGCTCCTTCTGTAGGTTTCAAAATGCTCCTGGGATTTTGAAGCTGGAAAAGTTTTCTGAGGGCACTTCTTCCGAAGGACTTCCCAAGAACACACATTATACTGCAAAAAAATCTCACAGAGGACTACAGAATTCCTGTTAAAGAGAGAGAAAAGCTATTTCCACACAGACAGAGCCAAAAGACTGAAGTTTGACATTCCAATAAATATATTTTCGGCCTATTTTGACACAGGACAGAGGACTGAGAGTACTGGGGCTCCAGAGCAGCCTAATGCAAGGCAGCACCTCTGTAAAGGTCCTCTGCATATTCCATTTGTCAGGTTAGAAATGAAACCATTGGGGTAGTGGCTGGTTCACTGATGGGGAATCGCTTGCTTTTCAATTTTCCCTTCCATAAAATAACAAAAAAACCCCCTTCAAGGAGAACACTTTCTCTTTTTAACCATACCCAGGCCTGTTTCCTGTAACGAAGAACTTTTCCAGCCCCAGGAGAGCAGTTCTTGGACTGTCACTCCCAGATAGCGCGATAAAAATCTCTATTTGCAGAAAACTACTCCGACTGCCATTTGTGGCTTGAATCACTTCCCAATTCACTCAATTCTGGAGGCTGTTTACATTTTCAGACAGCCCAGCTCACTCATCCCCAACAAGCTCAGTTTATTGCTGTAAAATATGCAGCTCTGTGCCAGCCCTGGGAGAGACTTTGGAGCTCAGGACACCGAGAGGCTTTGGGATCAAGTCACCTGCGTAAAAAAAACGGGGGAAAAAAAAATAAATCCTGTTTTCTGATGAACTGCACTACTGACCAGCAGCAATGGGGCTGAACCTGAAACTGCCATTCCTTCCCTGGAAAACTGCAGGACCCCCGGATCAGCAGGGAGAAGGGAGAGGAGGGAGAAGGACGCGCTTAATTTGGCTGAAGAGCAGCTGGTTTTCTTCTCAACATAATGAGCTCCTCCAGCAGACCCTTCTGCTCCGAGTCAAGGAGGTTGGAGCACCCTCAGAGCGACTCAAAAGTGACACATCAACCCCTTTCATCCAATGCATCAAACTCTGAGGGCTCATTTGTTCGTTCTTGCCAATATTAAAGACTAATTTTAATTTAGACCAAGAGCCTTTTCCATCCTTGGGGAGGGAGCTGTGGCAACATGAGAGTATTCAATTAGTTGGCTTTTCTAAATTACTCATGGAAAGGAGTGTGCCCACGTGGACAGAGCATGGATTAGCAGAGTACTATGTGGAAGGGATTGCATGGCATAATATAGTAAATATAATACAAAATTTGTCCAGGAGTTGGACTTCGATGATCTTTTTCAGTTCCAACTCAGAATATTCCCCGCTCCTATATAATTAAATATCAGTAACAATTTCAGCTTTGCATAAGTCTTTCTTACCTCAGCAAAGCTGCTCAGTCATCTGCTTTTTTATCCTTCATCTTATTAGAAAAAAAAAAAAGGAAGCAGCAGGTGGTATCTGAATAGAAACCATTTAACATAAAGCTCCATATTCAATCTTCAGTCACTGCCTCCTCTTTGTCACCTTCTCCCAATCTTCATCACCCAAAGAGAAGTGTTCAGTTCAGTAGAACGGACTTTTCCTGCTTTTGCTTTTTTTTTTTTTTTTTAAGAAACTCCCCAAATTTAAGGCATTAGGTGCTGCAGAAAGTAGGAAAAACAGCTATCACAGAAGTTAAAAAACCCTCACTTTAGACAAGTTTTTTTGTAGCTCTTTGGGTTGTTCACATTGATAGATTATTTCTGATTTCCAGAATGGAACTTCTGTTTTATGCAGGGCTGGAATTTAAATCTGCATCTCCCACCTGGAGATTATGTGTTCCAGCCAACCTTTGGCAAGGGCCAAATATTTGGAGAATCATCATTAGAATGATGGAATCCCAAAATGGTTTGGTTTGGAAGGCACCTTAAAGATCATCTCTTTCCACCCTTGCCATGGGCAGGGACACCTTCCACCAGACCAGGTTGCTCCAGCCTGACCTTGAGCAAACGTGTGTTTGTATTTTTGTAGACAAAGCAAAACAATCATTAGAACATTCCCATTCAAAAGGAAATAGATAAACAACTTAACCATTTATTTGACTGCATTGTATTTAGACAACTTGTACATTTCATAACCCCACGGTTTTTGTTCTCATCAAAAAGGATAAAGGGACAGAAGAATATAATCCACTCAAAACAGCAGTCCAGTATTTTGAGATACACTTGCTATTCTCATAGATGCCCACCTGATACCTGAACTCCAATATAGCTTGTAATGGTTATACAAGACCTGAATTTTTTCCAACACAGCACTGAGTTGTAGCAACGTCTTGCAGTGCCCTGAACAATAGTTTGCGACGTACGATGTGACGCCAATTCCGTGATGCCTTGCAGGTGATGAACCTGATATCCTAAAGAAAAACAACATAATGCAAACATCCAGACTGACATGTCAGCCAGTAGCAACATTTGGGCAAATTTAAATATAAAAGCAATCAACTCCTTCGTTAAGATTTGTCAATGCAAAAGGCGAGGGGTGGGGGGAGAGGACTGTGTTTTAGCAACAGACAGGAGAAATAACCAACTTTTCCTTGCTAGATTCCTTTTGAAAAGCTGTTTTCAAATTCAGGACTTCCCACTTGATATCCCAATTCCCGAGCAACACAGAGAACAGATCTGTTTAGTACGACCCAACACATGCAGCTCCAGTGTCTTCGGCGGCGAACTGTGTGTGACACAGCAGCGATGGCAGAACCTTTCGGGCCATGTGCCCCTTGGAAAAAGAAAGGGAGACCTGCACCTGTTTTGTGCAGCATTTTCAAAACATGCACGGCAACAGCTACTTCTTACAATAAACAACCAGAATTGTATTTGAAGTTTGCTCAGGGAGGATGGTTTTGGCAGCGAGAAGCGATTTCAGTTCACTTCTAAGCCGGCTTTTGAAGGTGAAGACACCCACGGCTTAAATATTAACCAATAGAAAAACTTGCCTGTCTGGCTTTTCAGATTTAAACATCAGCAGACACACAAGACAGCCCAGTTTGGAATTTGTGATACGAGTCCAACAGCTGCTTGTATGGGATGAAACCTCCCTGATCCGTCTCCTCAGCTCAAGCCACCCAGAGCAGTCACTACGTCCTGGACCGCAGCTGAGGGAAACCTGACTCAACTGATCCCTTACCAACGATTTAAGTCTTAACAATGATGATGAAAACTCCTGAAAAGCCATCCAGAAAAACAGGCAAACCTGAGGGATGGGGATAACAGAAGGTTTTTATCATGTCAAAAGGCAGCAGTGGCAACACACGGGCTTCATGTTGACATGTCCTGGGAGCGCCAGACTCCCCTTTACAACACTGTGTCCTGGGCACCCTTTTAAATATGAGTTTTCTTTACTGAGGGGAACAAGCCCCCTCGAAAGCACAGATGGTGTCTACAAGCAGAAAACTCAGAAGGGCCAATTTCCATTAAAAATCTTTATTTTCAAATACAACTCATGATTTGTACATGGTAAGAAACGTCCATCACCATGTGCGATTGGTCTGTGCAAAAGGCGGCTTTGCTTTAAATCCAGTTTTTCCTGCACAGGGCTCTTTTTCCAAATGTTACTGGAGGTAGGGGTTTCCTTGGTTTTGTTTTTTTTTTTAAGTGTACAGTAATTAGCAAAAAGAAAAAAAAAAGAAAAAAGAAAACAACCCCGTGACTCAAACCAAACCCTAAAGATAAAAACAAAAAAGTGTAGTAAGGCAAATCTGAAGAGTTCGCTCGACTCCGGAGAGTTCATCCTTTCCATCCCTGTACGGGCCATTCCCTTAAGAGTCAGAATCCATGATCCTTGTGGGTCCCTTCCAACTCAGAATATCCTGTGATATCTGTGATTACAGAGGTGTTTCCATAAGTCAGCTAATACCTCGTGAAAAAAAAAGAGTCAAACAACCCAACCCCACTGATTCACAGAACTGGAACAAGAAAGCCTCGACACCTAATTACTGGGAAAAAAAAAAACAACTGATGGGTGTTATAAAACTTCTGTAAGCCCAATTAAAAAGAGGAGAAAAAAAAATAGAGAAAAAAGAGAGCAAGAGCAAATGGGAGAAAGAGAGAAAGGGAGACAGAATTCCTTCCCTGCTGCTTTGATTTTGGAGGGGGGGGTAAAAAAAATAATCCCCCGATAGTTTAGCTCATGGAAGTTTAGAGAAAATGAGAGCAGCTAAAAATGCATATGATACACCTTGAAATTTATTTCCAAGACCAAGAACCAAAGATTGAAGCATTTTAAAACACTGAAGCAAAGCAATCTGAAAAAAAAAATAAAATTGTTCCAACTATCTTAAAATAGCTGTTTTTCAGAGCTTCTAGCAATAATTTTGATTAAATAAAAATCATACCAATTTACATCAATTTTCTATATCTTCTTTTAAAAGTCCCTCACTCTTTTAATGAAAAAAGTGCATCCAAACCCAGCAGAGACTCACTGGTGCCATCAGGTTCTCTTTTAGCAGCTACTCAAGGTTTTCAAAATAGCTTACACTTCTTGCCATAAGAAGGGCCTTCCAAACCCTCGTTTGGGAGAAGTATCCAAATTATAAAAATCTGAAATAATTTATTATCGAATCCAGAATTTAAATAAAAGCAGAATTCATTTTGTTTTGTTTTTTTTTTCCTTGCAAAGACAATTGAAGAAAGCAAAAGAATAAAAGCATGCACTCCAAACTCAGAGGTGAAGACAAATATACTTATCTATACAGGCACTGGCAGACGCAATTTAATGGTTACTGTTACTCGTTGTAACACACACCCCACCCTACAATACATTTTTTCATTCACTAATCACTGAGGTACCAATATTTAAGAATGGAAAAAAATTCAATATTGAAAAATAAAACCTAAAATTGAAGCCTCCTTTTTTTTTTTCTTCTTCTTCCCCAGAAAACTATGGCAATTTCAGTATGAAATGTTAGTATACTTATAGAATTTCACAATCTACGTTGGCTTTTTTTTTGTGTGTGTGTGTGTGATTTTTTATATATATATATATTTTTTTTTTTAAATTTTCTGGAACCAAAAGTGGCTTTCCCATACAGGTTCTGTGTATGTCAAGACAGTCAGTACTTGCAGATGAATGAACGTTATCTTGGCTATCAACTGGCACATCTCTGGCTGGTACCGAAAGGACTCGGGAGTCGGAAAGAACCGGCTTTAATTCGGAACAAACGCGCCATGCCAAAGTGCAACGAAAATGTGCGACACTCAACGGGACACTGACAGGTTTTGTTTGTTTTTTTTTTTAAGAGCTGCATGGGAATCACTAAGTCCACCTGCAAAGCAATTTTGGGAACAAATTGCTTGGCATGCAAAGGCCGACTCTGCGCTGCCGGGGCCGGCGGTCGCTCCGTGGGCTGAGCTCTCCTAACGCAGCCATAGTTTCAGACGCAGTGCATCAACTCCGTTTAAATAGTATCTGAACAGCCTCTTGTCTCGCACAAAACCAAGGTTTTCATAAAGTTTCAAAGCAGACTTATTTGTGATTTCTGTTTCCAATACAACCTTGAAGGGGAGAGAAAGAAAAAAAGAAAGACAAAAAAGCGGGGTTAGCTGAGTAGATCGTGTTAGTTCAGTAAGCAAATGCGAAGATGTGACTGCTGAACCCATTTCAGAGGTTTTATTTAAAGGTGCATTTATTAGCTATAAGTGGAATCGATTCCTTTCCACATTAAGCTTCCCATCCCCACACTCGAGCTTCCCATCCTCACATTTAAAAAAACCCAGTAGTTTTAAAAGACATTTTAAAAAACCAGCAGTTAAACAACAACTGTAACTGTAAACAACGTGTCAAGATTTTAGTTCTTGGCTGCAAATAGTGTTTCAACTCTCCACCTAATAACTGGGGTAAAGAACACATCAACAAATAAATCCCAAACAACCTCCATCTCCCAGCATTCCCCCCCCTCAAAAAAACCCCCACCCAAAATCCAAGCAAGTACAGGTGAAGGTCCAAAACATACTTTGAATGAGCAATTGATGCTCTGCATGTCACAAGAACTTGGCACAGGAGGATTTGTTTAATTATTTAATATCTTTGACCCCTAATTCCTTAGATTTAGATTAAAGCTTCAGATTGATACCAGCTGTCAGATCCAATGTTTGCAAGGAGTATTTGTACTCAACACAAGTATCACAGAATGGTCTGGGTTTGAAGGGACCTTAAAGACCATCCCATTCCAACCCCCTGCCATGGGCAGGGACACCCTCACTAGACCAGGTTGCTCAGGGTCCCATCCAACCTGGGTACCAACAAATACCACAAACAAATAAGAGTGCACACCAGGAAGAAAGAGCATCTTTTCCCATGTTTTCCCACCCTGTGTTGTGAGATCCCAGTTGCAGGAACATCTTTCAGTAATAAGTCAGACCAAATCCAAGTGGAAGTGCAGCCCAAATTAAGCAAAGACCTGAAATTGTCCCAGAAATCTCAAATACAGGCAAAGAAATACACTGGCATGAACAAGCAGTTATTCAATAAACTCAGGTATCTCTCTCTGAATTTTATCCCTCTTTCCTCCACATGCACTGGATAGAGCTCTGCCATAACTGGTGATCCCAAATCCAGTCCACATAATAAAAACTTGCTCTGCCTCTTCACTGCTGTCCAACTCATCTCTTTAAGGATTCTAAGGACAGGTCCTGGTTGCACAAGAACACAGGCTGAACTAGTAATGTGACTCAATTCCATACATCCCCATGGCAGTGAACATCCACACATCAAACAGGAGCTGATGGTCACTGTAGAAAGAGGACAAAATGGAAATACAGGACCAAAATTTCAGCCTGGATTTGCAGAGCAGTGTAAGTCAATCCACTTTCTGGCCTCTGTGTCCCCCACTGCCTCCAGGTACACATTCCCATTCTCTCTCACCTCTCCTGCCAGCCCTCCAGGCTGGTTGCTGAGCTACTTCCAAAGCCAACTGGCACAAAACCTTTCCTTTTTCTCTCCATGGGGTTTGTTTCCTGCAGCCTGAGGGGTGGCTACACCAGTGTGAAGGAGGGAGGGAGGCAGTGCCTACGCTGGTCACCTCCAACGAGATTTGAAAATCCATTGGATGTATATATTTGGAGTTTCAAGCTGCTCTAACCACGTTCCAAGGGATTATTCCACCTGTGCTTCTCAGTGTGAGGATGTTGAAAGAACAATAAACAACCCACTGAACAATGTAAGACTTGGAAGTAGCTCGTTTTACAAAAAGGAACTAAGAGTCACACAATAAAATATTAATCATCAGAGTTCTTAAATTACAGCAGGGCAGAGTTGTACACTTAGGACAACCTAATTCAATTCTTAGTCTTGTGGCAAGAATTAGAGATTGAATTTCTCTAGCTGGCACTTCACAGAGCACTATATCAAGTCTTGTGACTTGGTGGAGTACTCGACATCCTTATCCATTAAAGTGGATAATAACTATTCACTTATATCCAGTAATGGAAGCACAATAATTTTCATGGAGAGTGCTATTTTCTACACATTGTACAGCTCCTTAATTCGAATTAAAAACAGAATATTAATGCCAGAGAGGAAATCTGACCCATGTTAATCCACCATGCAGAGGGTTATTTGAATTCTTAGCTACAAATGGCATTCACATTTGAAAGTTTAGTAACCTGGCACAGTGATATAACAAATCTCTTTTCAGCTGCAAGCTCCAACACCTTGCAGTGCTAAAACCCTTCCAACACTGCAGGTGGTTGAACTGAAGGGAGTGGTTAAATGTTGAAATACAGGTTTGTTGGAATCCCACTACCTGAGTGAATGCTCATCTTGAAAGCAAATGCAGGAGATTTGCTCTGGTATTTCTAAGGAAGTCTCAGCACAATGAAAAGTAATTCCTTGATCTCAACATGCTGCAGCTAAAGACAGGTTTCTATTGCCAAAACGGGAAACACAGGCATATTTTATTCAAATTTCATTAGCTTTGTTTGCTAAAGAATGCACCTCTTCCTGTGTGAGATTTTCAATCAAGCTCTAAACCTTCAATCACTACATTTATTTCTGCTCTTCTGGGGTCGATTCTGTTGTACTCATATGCCTGTTAAATCTCTGATAGCACAATCACATCCCCCCTGGAGAGCAGCAAAGGACTGCATTTAACAGCATTTTCTGCTCAAGCTGCAACTTTCTGAAGGTTGTTACTTTCTCTTTTATGTTAAATTTCTTAAACCTTTTAGCTTAACTCTCTAATTTTAACTGGGTTTAGAAGCAAGAAATGTCCTATACTGGGAGTGGAGTGCAATGTTTCTTGTTACTACATTTTCATACCTTGAAATTATTCCTTAGCTGAGGATAAATGCAGTGGTGAAGCTTTCTTGCTTCTTCAGTTCAAACTGTGAATTAACTCAGGTTTAAAAACCAAGGCATGGAAAGGATACAGCCAAACCAAATAAGCAAATGAAGAAGGTGCTCCCAGCACTCACTATTCTTACTTTTAAGTCTGACATATCATCAGACTCAAGTTATGGTGTCCTTAACTGCCTTAACTTTTAAAGAAAGGCAGTCCCCAAAATATAACACTTCATACTTTAGATGATTTATAGATTAAGGAAAAACCTAAAATATTAATAATGTAATGATTTCAAATAGGATTCTATAAAAATACACATTTAATTTTTACTAGTGTGGTACTGAATTAGAAAGACACCAGTGTCAACATGTCACCAGTGTGGTCAAAAAAACCTCATTTCAAAATCAATCTGAAGTTTCCATGGGAATTCACAGTTCCTTTTCATGCTCTACATTTTGCTTAGAAAAAAAACCTTTAAGAGGAACCACTTATAATAGTCTTACTTTGATTAGTTACCAGTTGCATGGTACATTATTTCAGTAATATGAGGTGAGTGAATTGTATGCAGATTACTCAGTCATTTGTTACAGATGGAAAACCTACGTATGAATGAACAACTCCTCCTTTCTAATTGTAATTATGGGATGTAACAATTCCACAGGAAGGTCAGCAGCAGCACAATTTTGGAAACCTGCCTGTCGGTAAAAAACTAAGGAAATGCACAAAAAGCAGGCAGGCAGCACCTTGCTGCAGTCAGCACGTGCTTTTTCCCCTTTTTAGACTGGGAGAAAAATCTTTTCACAACTTTGGGACTGGGAGCAAAACTATTCTCCTTCACCTGATTTAGTTCCACAGTTCACCTTTTCCTATGCAACCAGCCTGTGGTTAACCTAAATCACTCTGGCCCATTGGAAAGTCAGGGTGTTGAGGGTTCACTACTCCAGATATTAGAATTCATTAACACCAAATGCCTGAGAAAATCACAAAGGTAAAAAACCATAAATATAAAACCCAAAGATCCCTAAGTTTTGTTTGTAGTGTTATATCCAGACACTCCAGCTCAAAGCAGGCTCTACTTTCTTCAGGCTTGAAGGTTATTTCTAGTTCACCCACCCACCCCCAAGCTCAGATCACTTCCCTGGTTTCTATTCTAATGTAGGCCAGGGGCAGCTCCTCCCCTCCACACGGATTCCATTCCAGCCAATTCACCTCCTCACTTACTCACCCCACTCAGAGAAACCACCCCTGTGCAAGGATATTGCCTCAGCTTTGAGGGATGGAATCCAGCACAAACTGCCTCACCACAGGAGCTCACACTGTAAATCGCTTCTTCCATAGGCCTGGCTCAGTTTATTCCCAATAAAATTGCTTACAGAGAAAAAAACCCCCACAACCAAATGTCCTTAATCACTAAAATATTGGAATATCACTGAAATATTTGAAATGACAAATCACTACTGATGTGTGGGAAGATTTTCATCTATGGAGTTGTATAAATCCTTTATCTTGTCAGGACTCAATGTTGATACCTCAAAAGTCCAATTTATGATACTCTGAAGAGTAACACACTGAACAAAGCATTTATCAGATTCTACACCATACGTTATTAAAATTAAGTCTATTTACTGCATCTATTCCATAATTAGACTGAAGGGAAGAGTTTCCAAGCAGCCTTTGGAAATTTTTCATGACACCCACAGCTGCATATTTATGTTGTTAATCCTATTCCAAGCAGGTTTCAGAAAATAGCTTTTTTATTTTGAACTGCAGTTCATCTTATCTCAAGTAGCAGCATCTTTTTATTTTCACCACGCTTCTGATTTTATTAAAAGATGTAAGAAAATACCTTAAGAGCAGCAGGGATGATTAAACTATTTACACACCTCACAAATTACTGTGATGCACAAACTTCATGTCTGATCAGCTTTAAGCATCAATTAGCCAGAAACTGAACTCCTGAAAATTGTTGTGAAAAATGGTGAGAGCAAGAGTTGGACGGAGATTTTAATGGGTGGTTTGTTGGATTTTTCAGACTGTGGTCATGACTGAAAACTCAAGTGGTACAAGTAACCACCATCATCATTATTTTGCACCATGTGTATGAGGAGGAAGCCAATTTAAAAAAAGCCAGGAAAACATTGGCTGTTTGGCTGTGGATAACCTGTATGTGGAAAAGAACACCACAAATATAATAAATCAGTGTGGATGTGCCTCTGTCAGTGGTGTAGAACATCAATAAAAAACTCTGCTTGCACTCTACGCTCCAAAATTTAGTTCAAAATTCTGCACCAGCACAGGACTCAGCTGATGGAGAAGCCCCCAAAAAGCAGGGCATGAGTTTGGAATCATCATCCCACACAAACAGGGTTACAGATTTCAAACTGGAACTGAACCATGGCTGCACCCACAGAATACACTTAAAGGAGTTGGAATTGTAGGGCCTTCAATTAAAGGGAAGAGAAACAGTATCTGAGAAATGCCCTCTGCCCCTAATCCAGAGCATTTATTCAGCACCAGAGATGAAAATCTGTGACTAAGACTTAATGAGGCCTCGCTGCAGACCAGCCTGCAACCCTTAGCACATTTACTTCATTTTTATGAAGATAAAAGCAACTTAGAAATGAAGGTACACGAGAAGTAGCACACACAAATTCAGAAATCAGACAGTAATTACTGCAACTCAGAGCTTGAGTAGAAACAGCTAGTTCTACTCCTGACTCTCTAACAACAGTGGGCAATTCACTTCTCTGCATCTCAGTTTTCCAGCTGTGATGTGGCCACCAGCCCTCAGTTATTTAGCAATTTTTTTTACATCTTGAACACTCTAGCAGCAGCAAATCAACTCAAAAGCACAGTGAAAAGCAACGGGGAAAACAAGCAAACCAACCTTTCCTTGATTAGTTCATTGTAGTAAGTAGTAAAAGACATTAGAGAAAGTGTTTCATAGCATGAGAGAAGCAACAAGCCAAAACAAAGAACTTAAAAAGAGTTACAGGTTGAACTGTATTGCCCCAGTACAACATCAACTAGACAGGGGGGAAAAAAAAAGACAGCAGTAAGCAGAGTCATGAAGGAATCTGAGGGGAAGAATTAATAATCTCAATGAACAAAGTCAGAACGTACCCAGGGATGCTACAAGAGTCAACAAGTGGAAAACCAAACAGGAGTACCTGCCCAGAAATCCTGTGACACAAAATTGTAGCTTTGCATAAGAAACTTCACCACAGGGCAGGAGGACAATTGAGGGAGCAGTTGAAACAAGATAACAGAGAGATCAAAGGCTCCTTAACTGTGACACACTGAAAGGACCCGGTGCTCACACGTCAGGAACAAGCCAACAATTGCATTGTGCCGAGGAGATGGGAGTCAAAGGGACAGATAAACTGATTAAGGAGGATGGATGTAGGGAGAGCTCCTCACAAGTTAAACAAGGCACATAAACACAGTCAGTTTATATATATATATATATATATATATATACACACACAGAGAGAGAGAGATAGAGAGAGAGAAGGGACTGTAATGTGGTAAAAGACTAACAACATTTAGGCCAGGCAAAGTTTGACAGTCACTTTCCTTCCAAGTTGTTGTTGACATTCTAAATCACTCCAGCTCTGTTTGTGCTACCCAATAAGCTGTGCAGTGTCAGAACAGCCCGATGACTGGGATCAAACCACACTGCAGCACCACAGCACACCCTGTTCCAGGAGCAGGACTGCACACAGCACCACGCTGCACTGCTCAGCACCTCCTTAAACTGGAGCCCATGGAGGAAAATGGGCCTGGGAGGGAAGGCTGAGGCAGCTTCACGAAGTAAAACAAAGCCTCAAACGCTGAATTCCAGCGTTATTTATGATAAATTTAGAAAATCCATCTCCTATTTGTGCCATTTCTTTTTCCTTTTATTATAAGGAACTTCTTACCAAGTTTGCCACCTTTTATTATAAAGAACTTCTTATCATTTCTCACCAAAAAAAAGTCCTGGAAAAGAAGAACCTGTTAAACCAATCCACACATAGGGGAATGCAAACCATTTATATTATGAAAGTTTTTGATTTAGAAAATCTTACCTCGTCACAATCTCCTTCAACCATAGCATAAATAGCTTTCTTAACCAAGTTTGTACCTGAAATACAGATTACAGTCAGAGTTGCAGTGCAAACAAAGAAAAGCTGGTTTATGTATGACTAATGTGTGCTACCTACATGACATGAAACCTTGGGAAGGCAGGGAGGAAAGAAGGACACAAGAAGTTGCAGTCAAGCTGCAGCCTCAATATTTGAACATGAAAATAATCCTTGAAGTTATCCAGAGACTCAGCTTAAGTGCAAGATTCTTCTAACATGGGGATATTAGAAACAGGCTGCTATGCTTAACACAGTGTTATATATAGCCTTCCAAGATGTGATTCATTCCTTTTTGTTGCATTTCAAGTCAAAATCTGCTGGCATGTACTTGAAGGACATTCATCTTCCAAGGGAATTTCCTCTTACTAAAACAAATACTTCTATTAGTAACAGAACTTATGAAACCACTTTTCTCGTGGCTCACTCCCCTCTAGATTTGCTAGGATCTAATAATACTGTTGAAGCCCATCCCTTCCCCTCAGTCAAGCATTAATTTAAATTTTTTTAATCATTATTTTTCATCTATTTCACAACAGTTCTACAAATGTAATATCCCTACCTGTCTGTAGAAATGGGGTGAAATTGAAAGTTGATTTCAAACTTATTAGTGGAAAAAACTGCTGTTCAATGAAATTGCATAAATCTCACTTCCATAAGAAGGCTAAGGAAAAGGAAAAAAAACCCCAAGGAATCTAGAGAATGTTTGAAAGTATTCTCAAAACTTTAAATCAATTAAGATTTTTTCATTGAACATATGATAAAACTGTACTACGTCTGTACTACATTTAAAGCAGATCTTCAGATTAACAGCACACTTTGAGAAACAGCAAGGTGGCAAATGTAGGAAAAAGTCAACATATATAATGCTAAAGTAAGCAAGGCTTTAAAGATAAATTCTATTTATACAATTCTAACATAACCAACTGACTAAAGGGAGGGAAAAATCTTGCAGCTTCATAATAACAGCATTAGCACTTATTTATTTATGAATCCAAGCACCTGCAATTAAATTATGGCAGACTCCTTCATGACTCAGCTAAAAGGGGAGGAGAGGCAGTGATTCCTCAGAATCCTTCTCCCTCTGCTCCACTACAGAAACCAACAATGGCTTTTGAATTTGCACTGGAGAGGAAAAAAACCTGCACACGCTTGAATAGTCGTGATATTACAGATCCTGCAAGTTTCTTGGAGGTTATTTTTTGAAGAGAGCAAACACAGTGGTACATTCTGCAATGTACCACTGTATTTTTCAACTGGAAGTAATTTTCTGCCCTTAATCACAGAAGTATGAGCTGTTCAGTGCAAATGAGTGGTGAAGCACATTGCTAAGCTTTAAAGATGACGTCTGTGTTTTAAGTTAAAAGCATGTTTCAAAATGTAATTTCACAATAACTAGCACAAAAAAAAATTAAAGTTCCATAAGAACAAATCTTTAATTAAGCCAACCTGGATAACTGGTGTCAGAATGAAAATCCCTTCATCAGGGCAAAACTGATTAATGAGGGAGGGCAAACTCCCTGCCAGGAGTGATTTCTATACCACGGAACTTCCCAACAGAACAGATCTCCATTTCAATCATTCAAGTAACAACACACAGCTATTTTTCTTCACTTATTAATACAATAATGAGCTCCATACATTCTCCCCAACGGGCAATATATGCATAATTTATAGGGAGAAGCCAGGGAATAAGTTCACTGAAAAGAAGAGCCTGAACACAACATGGAAATACAGCGATGAGGGCACGTGTGAAAACACAAAGCAATTCCCACCGGTGTTACTTGACAGGGGTAATAGGCTGAGGTCATGGGCTGCTGCCTGCCTTTCTTTTTAGCTTTATCATACCCCAGGTGTGAACCTCAAAGGGCATCTCAGGTTATTTTAACAAAATCAGAGAAGCCACGGGGGAGCTGGTGCGGTTCAGTAAGTCGGGCATGACAGACAGACAGACAAACCACCAGTTCAGCTCAGCTTAAATCCTTGTGACAGCTACAGCTACCCCAAAGACAGGATTTAAATAAGAACAAAAAAGGCTTTTCTTACCAATTCCTTTTCTTCTGTATTTGGAATCCACTGCTAACATGGCTATATAACCTCTGCGGAACATCTTTTTGTGCATATCCAGCTTGCAGACGATGGCACCTACACACTCCTCCCCTACCATGGCCTTAAAGACAAACATACATTCTCAGTTTGGGATCTCCAGTGCCACCAAAAGCAGTAAAACAAGTTCATTTTTCGAGTGAAACAGCCACACAAAATTTGTTTCCATAAAAAGGCTACAAAAATACGACGAAATATATCAAAAAATATTAATATGGCTAAAAGGTTCTTATTTCTTTATCACATTCCAATAAACTTAAAATTAACAACCAGTGAATTGTCCTGGAGAGAACCACATTATTATTTCACAAATCATTTCTACAGGCAAGAACATGTGTGACTGAAAAGGGGAAATAAATAAAACAAAATACCAGGTTAAGGCATAAATCAACCCTTTCCCATGGGCTTCTGCAAACGGGAAAAAAGGACCATTCCTATTTGATAATAATCTGAATTTTCCTGTACCAGGGCTGTGGTAGATAATGTGCTTAATTTTTGTCTGGTTTTAATGTCAAGGCCACAAAGGATCAGGGAAAAGTGTTGCTGCATTTAATCTTTGGAAAGGGTAGTTTTCAGTCATATGACACCAGAGAACAAACAAAAAAGCACAGTTAATTTCACACACTTTAACTATTCAGAGGGTTCATTTGTTAAGAGCTGTGCACTGGCAGTTAATCCCAATGGCATTGTCACAGGATCTGTGGTCAAGGAGATGTAGTCACTCTGAAATATTAAGAAAAATCCCAAAAAGAAAAGAACCCAACTCCTCCCCAAACACTTATTCAAGCACTTGCCCTCTGTGTTCAGCAAGATTTTACCATGAAATAGAAAAAGGAAAGGAAAACTGAGTCATATGTTAACTGGAGGATTAGGCAGCATGAGGGATTAATGACATTATAACCTGCAGCAGTAACAGCGAGCAATGCTCAGAGCAGGACTGTATCCAAGGGGAGAAGGAATTCCTGGGCACTCAAGAAAGATGGGCAGAGATAAAAAGAAACTCCTAATTGTACATATGGGTGTCTAAGTGGATGCACAGACAGACCTGTGTCTGCAGGGGGAACCAGCCTGGGGTTCAAGTGCAGCAGCTAAACCAGGACTACAGCACATGATTGGCACAAGCATGTGCTGGCACAGAGTCTGGATAATCCCAGTTTACAAGTGTAAGACATGTCAAATAAAAAGGACTTGCTAGAGCCAGTGTTGCCAGGGCTCAGAGCAGCCCACCTGTGAACCCAGAGCTCCTCAGTCTAAGTGTAAACTCTGTAATAGTCTCCAAACACCTGCTTGTACACGGCCTGTGGGCTGAAACTCCACGGACAGAAGGTTCCTCCACGCAGGTTTTCCTGCAGGCTCACACACACAGGCTCTTCACCCCAAAAAGAATAATGTCTTGCAGCATCTGCACCTGGATGGTGGGTTATTAACCAAGTTATCAACCAGGAGCTGCATCAAAGGTGAAATGAAGCAGCCCAAAATGCACAAGCTGCAGGTCCAAAGCCCTGTGATACAGCATGATCTTAACTCCATTTCTAATAGAGCTGAAGCAAATATAATTATTGCTAAGTTTTTATTTGGCAAGAAAACACGTTTTTAGAAGTATCCAAGAACAACCCTGAGCAATCTAACAAGTGATTTTTTAAAACAAGAAACAAAAGCTGTAGCATGATCTAACTGGACTGAAATACCCGAAGCAGCCCTTCATTTGTTCCAAAACACACTTTATTCCATAGAAAAGAGAAGCTGTAGTTATACTAAAACTGTGTATGCAGAGTTTCAGCTCAAGGCAAGTTCCGTATCTCGGCTCAGACCTGAGAAAGCCAGGGAGTTAAATAAAGAGTATCCTCAGCCAGACTGCTCAGAACATTGCTATAATTATGCAGAGTACCTAGATGTAATCTTATACCTCACCAAAAAAAAAAAAAGCACACCACAAACCAGCATGTTGTAGTTATGCTTTGCCCTCAAGTGAACACGTGCAAACTGTTGATCCTGACAGTTGTGTGGAGAATTTTTAAGATATATATTTTTTTTTTTTTTTTTTTACAAACTTCAAAAGTAGTGACTTCAAGAGTAGTGACAATCTGGACACTCTGCATATCTGTGTTCTTGCTTGTTTAGGGCCCTTTTTAGAAGAGTTCTATTCATGAATCATATATTTAAAATGCTAAATGAACAGCAAAGAATTTTGTTTCAGTGATCAAAGAAGCAAATACCCACTGGTTTTACCACTGTTGCCAGAGAGCTGAATAAAGAATGACTTTGTTACCAGTTCCCCAAACACTTCAATCTATTTCTCTGTCTTTAGGCAGGTAAGTCTGGCAGTTAATCTATGGCTGTTCCACCCACAGAGGGAGTGCTGCATTTCCACCTCAATTTCAGGGGTTTTTTTTGTTGCCTTTCCTCTCTTTACTCCTTCTCTCCAGAGCTGGAAATGAACCTCAACTGTGATGTGAAACTTTATAATTAATTTCCTGAGAAAAGTTAAACTGTGTAAATAGAAAAACCCAGACTGAAATAGGGAGAGCGAGGAGGAGAGTTAAAAAAAAGTAGCTCCCACACAACACCATTTATGAAGAGATAACTATGGGCCAAATTTTCTTTTCAGGTATGAGAAGACTTCTAAACATAAAAGTTCCTACAAACAGAATCCAGCCCAAGTCACTATTATATATCATAAACCCCTCAGAGTACTGTAAGATCTACTTCAATCCTAAATTATTAGTAGCAGGATTAACATACATGAATCCACATCCAGTATTTGCATCAACTTTGTGCCTATGAATAAGTTTAAATGTTTAAAACAAGCTAGATTTTAATATACTGGAAGAGTTAGTGCAGAAATGTCTGTAAATCAGCAAGAACATAACTTTTCACAAAATCAATCAATTTGTACTAATTTCATTAGCAAAGATGGCATTAAGTCTGTCAGCCTAGGAGTATGCATTTAATACCCAGATACTGAGACTTTGGTTCCCATTTAAAGAAGATTAAAACAAGCAACTGGCCCCAAATGGGAAGTATTTTAAATACTTTACGACTCAAACACAGTAGAACCTGCACTACTGCACCACATTTTCCTTTCACACCTGCACAAAAATCCACCCCAAAGTATCCCAGACACCGCTCTGTAAGAACTGGCTTACATTTAGGGATCATGTTACTGAATGCCATTAGAGGATACATTCAGGCTAATGGATTTAACCTCATGCCTGGCACTTCAGGCAGAGCTCTTCCCGACACTGGGCAAATCACTGCATCCCTCTGCTTCCACTCTACAAAACTGGACACCAGCAATTCCCTCCTCCCATGCAAGGAACTCCTTCTCCCACTGCTGGAATAACAGCACTGGCTCCCGTTCCCTGCTCAGGTGCTGCAGTGAAGTTCTCACAAAGCCAACAACAGCCTGTATCTTAAACCATGATCACTCCTAAACCCAAACTGGAATACAGAGTTTGCAAACTGGGAAGGAATCCTATAAACCTTCTTCCTACATCTGCCACGTCTGACTTCTCAGCCGTCCTCCCAACTTTTCCGGTTTTCCTTTCACGCCCCAGGTTTTCCACGGCTGAAAAAACAGGGACGGCGTCTTACCAGTCCCAATTTCAACACCAAGTACACTGGGACTCTGGAATAAAATCCAATTTAAAGGGAAAAAAAAAATGCAAAGCATTAACATAAAACAAGATCTTAACTGCAGTCATTTAGGATTTACAACACATCTAAAAACCACTTACGTGGAATTAATAGGTTATTTTTAAACTTGGTGAAGTTTAAATTATAAACGCTGCTATAGCTGGTGGCAAAGCTAAGAATCCAATAAAAGCACAGATTTTCCAGATTTTTCTTAAAAGGCAGCTGAGTGGTGCAGCGAATTACAGGAGAAGTTACAGCACTCAGCCAGATCTCTGCTTTTATTACATCCTGTCTTATCCAAACTTTGGCACAGAGCAAGGTTTCCTAAGCTCACCTCTCCCACGCTGAAGGATTTGGAGAACAATTTTCTGAAATATTTAATATATCAGTTTTAAATAGAGGTTTGGGAACTTTCACACTGCTAACACTAGAAGCTGCAAAATAAACCCACTTTAAAAAGGAAGCTACAACTCTGAAAGTGCATTTACAATCATTGCGGGGACAAATATGTGGTGGTGCTTAAAAATACTCCAAGTGAAAGAGAAGATCCCCCTTTCCCCTGTCATTTTTTGGCAGGAATGGCTATCATGGGTCATTTAAAGAGAAACTGGGCTAACAGAGCTCCTGGGAATAAGTAAAAACCAAGTATTTACAGAGCATCCACACCTAACACACGGTACAAACCTGCTCTCCCGAAGACAGGTGAAACCTGAGTTTAAACAGACAGTTGGAGGTTCATGGAATCACAGAACATTTTGGGATGGAAGAGACCTTAAAGACCAACTAGTTCCAACTCCCTGCCATGGACAGGGACAACTTCCACTAGAAATGTATAGAGGAGAAAGTTATTACCTTGCAACAGCTCAGTTGCTGCAGTGCTGCCCCTTAAAGTCAAAAAAAGTTACACAGACAAATCTGACATTAAAATTAACAGGGGTTTAAGATTCCCAGTATCTCCGTGTCCTTTTAAAGTGGAATATGAACTTCTTTGAGCATACAGTTAAGAAGTGGTTTGATCCAGCACACTGGTGACCCGTTAGGGTTGGTCCTGTGCCTTCCCCCCAGCTGTGCATCCTCTTCTCTTGCACTGGGGCCTGGGACATCCTACCTGAATATATTTGGAGCTCTAAACCCACAGAGCATGACCCTAAAACGTCTACAAACAGACACACTTATAAAAATATTGTGGTGGGAGGGCAATCTTGGCTTCCCAAATCAGAGGAACACAAGGGCTGGCACAAGCCAGGAGGAGGGAGTTGAACAGAAAGGAAAACATGTGGCACCTTGGGTTGCACCAGCCACCAGAGCAATGGTGCAACTTGCTGAGTTCTGGCTTGGCCTTCCCAAGTTTCCAACCCAGGAGATAAAAATCATCAGGAATAAAGTTAATAACGCCCCCAGAAAACAGCTTTGCATTGTCACGACAGGAAAACGATGGTTCACTGCATAAAACATCAGCAAGGGCCAAATGCCGATTAGTTCTGGAAAATACACATCCCATCTTCAGTTCCAATGGATTTGTACTTCTCCCTCACAGGGAGGGAAAAGTAAAGGTGCCCATGGAGCACAATGAAGGCAGGTGAGGATGTACTGGAAGATTTTAGAAACGGTGATGGTGAAATTCAGCAAAGGAATTGACTGATCCCTTACAGACCTTTTTTCAAATACAATCAAATCACAGGACAAGCCCTTTTCCCAAGACAACAAAAACCCAACCAAAACCTGAAGCCAGAAGGGAGTGAGGCCACAAGGTATTAAAGACAAATGATTCTGTGAGATCAGGCACTAAGCTTCTCCTTCTCCATCCCAACACTCCTCCTGCTAATTGGAATATGCAGTCCCTGACTGAAGATAAATATTTTAAAGGGACTTAGTAGTAGTTCAGGAATCCATTAACTGCAGGGACAAATTAAATGTTATAGAAGTGAAAGTCTTCAAGAAAACCTCTAAAAAACAAACCTTAAAAACACTGAAACCAGTCACAAAAAAACCTCCATGAAACCTGACTCAGCAAACTGCAAGACCTTCCAAATATTAAGCAGATTTGCAAGCTTTAGACATTCACAGCCATATATTCCTCTCTGCAGTTTTATGTGCTTTACATTGTGCCATCTTTCCAAAAAGAATGGCAAATACCCTGAGTTCAGGAAAAGTTTTGTTGACTCTTCAAGGCTGTCAAAAAAACGAAGCTGTCACTACAAAATAAGCTGAAGACACTTTCTCTTCCTTGAGTGATATCTCATTCTTTGAATGCTCTTATTAGAAATCATCTGTTTTAGTGCTCCGTCAAACAACTTGTCACTGCTCTTTTCATAACAAAATTCTTCAGTTATTCCATGACAAAAAAAAAAAAACAAACCCATAATGATTTAAAATCTAAACAAGTGCACTGTGATCTCAGAGTATCCAACACTGCCAGTGATACACCTGATGCTCCAAGTGTGGACTTTTGTTGCTCGGGAGCATTTTTTTTTCTCAGCATGAGGTAAATCAGTCACACACAGAGCTCAGGGCTTGAAAAGCACCACTGTGCTCTGCTCAGCATCCCTGTAATGGCAAACATGACTTTGCATCCAACAGTGCTCTCCAATATTTTCATATTCTGTTGTGTTCCAGAAGGTAATGCTTTGCTCAACTTCCTGTAATCCTACTGTGTTCCCTCTGTGGGGTTTTAAGAGGCACAGCTCTGAAAATCCTCCTATAAATCATACAAATCCTGCTATAAATTATACCAGATCCTAAACCAAGAACATTCAGGAAGTTTAGGGCCAGATGGGCTCCATTAACCTCACCTCCTGCACTCATTCTATCAAAATTTCACAGAGATACCACTGAACTGGAGGGTGTCCTGGCTCTGGGTAAACCAGACCTTTCAGAGAGGTGTCCAGCCTTGATTAAAACATCAAGGGCTAAAAATTTATCATTTACCTTAGCAAGGAAGTGCCACACACTCCCCAAAACGTTCTGTTGTGCAGATGTAAGTGTTCCAATGAGTAAATCAAACACAGCTAAGCTCTTGCTATGCACAGACACCCCTCAGGCCAACTTATACTCACTTTCTTACCCTTGTGGATGAATTAGCATCCTAAAAGCAGCTGAGACATAAGAAGTTCTAAATATTTAGGAAAGCAGAGGGGGGGGGGAGCAGCTAAACCAATCTTTCAGTAGTGCAGCAGGAATAATATAAAACTAAATCGACTGTTAGTACAGGGAGACAATCTGAGCAACACGAGGATTTCTGTGAGCACTTTCACACCTGTAAAAGCAACACAGCTGGACTTGTCTTTGTCAAAGTAAGCTCACAGATCAAAAAGTCTGCTAAGCCTTTCACAGTTCCTCTCCACCTACCACGTACCATTTATGTGCCAGCCCTGCTTTAGTCAGTTTTAAAGCCATTGTGCAAGAATTACTAAGCAGTTGTTGTAAGGCATTAGTGGACTAAGTACTTTCTTTTTCAAATCCAAACCCAGGAACTGAGAGAGAATAATAAAATGAGCTACCAAAGGTCACAAAAGTCAATGTCAGAACCCCGATTAGAAGCCTTGGATTTCTGGATCCCAGCCCTGTGCTCAAACCCTTTCCTCACCGCTTAAAACACGTGTTGACAAACGCAGGAACTTGGGGCATTGCTTTACTTACACATGCACAGGTCACCAGGGGACAGGTACTTCCACAACAGCTCGGTCTTATCCACAAAGAGATTATTAAAAGTATTTCCACAAACCTCTCCATCCTCTCCTCCCCAGCCCCAAACCAATCCCAACTCCTGTCCTCCCTGCCACCCCCTCCTCCCCTAGGGCACTTACCAAAAAGCAAAGTTGTGGCCAGTTGTGGATAAAATACCTATAAGTGTAAATGGAGTAGGGTTCAGACAGATCTTTGGTGATCAGTCTCATGATATCGGGCATCTGCAGCTCTGACTCGTACTGGACGTATCGTATCGTTAGGTCCTCCTCGGGCTGACAGTCCGTCCCCGAGCCTTTCAAACTGCAGGCAGCCGCTAAGGACCCGGAGAGAAGCTGCAGGGACTCCTCCTCCTCCTCCCCTCCTTCATCCCCCTCCTCCTGCTCTTCCTCCTCCAAGCCAGTCTCTCCCGCCAGCCCATTGCGGGCTGCAGTCTTAGCAGCAGCAGCAGCAGCGGTCGCGGTGGTGGCAGCAGGCTGGCTCCTGTCCCCCTTTCCAGGGGGGGAAGCAGCAGGAGGAGGAGAGGGTGCAGTCCTTCCCTGGGGAGGGAGGTGGTTGGCGTGGGGGGCCGAGCAGGGCGCCGCGGCGGGGGCGGCGGCGGCGGGGGGCGGCTGCTGCTGCTGTCCCGAGCCCATTGTTTTGCTGGCTCGCTTGTTCTCCAGCCCCTCGGGGGCCGCCGCGGCCTCCGCGCCCAGGATCTTGCCCTTGAGGGAGGCCCGCAGGTGCCGCAGCTCGGGGCTGATGAGGCCGTTGAGCTGGTGGTTGTGGTGCGGGGGGTGGTGGTGGTGGCGGTGGTGGTGCCGGTGCTGCGGGGCCCCCTTGTCGCCGCTTCCTCCTCCTCCTCCTCCTCGCTGCTGCTCCCGCTCCCGGCCGCCCGCGGGTCCCTCCTCTTCCTCCTCCTCCTCCTCCTCCTCTTCGGCCTCCTCGTCCTGGGCGCCGGTGCAGGCGGCGGCGGCGGCGGCATAGGAGGCGGCGGCGGCGGCGGAGGAGGAGGAGGAAGCGGCCCCCCCTCCTCCTCCTCCCGCGGGGAAGGGGGAGAGCGTGTCCCCCTGCGGGGACAGGACGCTGCTAGGCCCCGGCGGAACCTCGGCCATGTCCTACGGGAGAGACCGACACAAACTCACCGGGGAGGAGGAGGAGACGGCGGCGGGGGGCGCCCGGCCGAGCAGAGGAGACGGGGAAAGAGGGGAAGGGGGTGGAGGGGGGAGGGTTGAAGTGGGTCTGATGTTGGGGGTGTGGGGGAGGGACCACCTAAGGGAAGGAGAGATGAGCCGAGAGTGACCCAACCTGAGTTAAGGGTGACCCGACCAAACGTGACCTGACCCAACCGAAGGGTGATCAACCCAAGCTAAGGATGACCCAAGCCAAGACAAGGATAACCCAACTCAACAATGACCCGACCCAAGGGTGATCCGACCTGACCCAACCGAACTCAAGGGTGACCCAACTGTACCCAACATAACCCAACTTAAGCCAAGTTAACCCAACTCAACCCGACCCAACCTGACCCGACCTGACCCAACCCAACCCAAGGATGACCCAACTCAACCCAACCAGACCCAACCTGACCCAACCAGACCCAACCTGACCCAACCAGACCCAACTCAACCCAACCCAACCCGACCCAACCCAAGGATGACCCAAGGATGACCCAACACAACCGAACTCAACTGAGGGATGACCCAATTCAAACCCCCCCCCCCTTGGCCAAGGACACCTCCCACCACACCAGGGGATCAAGGTTTTTGGGGGGGTCTTCAGCCCCATTATGGGGGGTCTCCAGCCCCATTTTGGGGATCTCCATCCTCCTCAGGGGGTGTTTCAGAGCCCTCTTCACACCTAGCCCAGTTTTGGGGGGTCTCCAGTCCCATTTTGGGGGTCTCCATCCTCATTTTGGGGGTCTCCATCCTCATTTTAGGGTTCTCCAGTCCCATTTTAGGGTTCTCCAGTCCCATTTTAGGGGTCTCCAGTTCCATTTTAGGGGTCTCCAGCCTCATTTTGGGGGTGTCCTGTCCCCCCCACCCCGTGTCCCCCCACTCCAGACACCCCGGAAAAGGCGTTTCCCAACTTCCCCCCCCAAACCCCCTCCACGTTTCGCAAGAATTTGGGAGGGGAAATCTCCCGGGGGGGGCCCGGCCCAGGCAGCCCCACCCCCCCTGTAGGGTGGAGACCCCCAAAATGGGGATGGAGACCCCAAAACTGGGCTGGCGACCCCCCAAAATTGAGCTGGGGACCTTAAAATGGGTCTGGGGACCCCACAAAATGGGGATGGAGACCCTGAAACTGGGCTGGAGACCCTAAAATGGGGCTGGGGACCCCAAAACTGGGCTGGAAACCCCCCAAAATTAAGCTGGGGACCTTAAAATGGGTCTGGGGACCCCAAAACTGGGCTGCAGACCCCCCAAAATTAAGCTGGGGACCTTAAAATGGGTTTGGGGACCCCACAAAATGGGAATGGAGACCCTAAAACTGGGCTGGGGACCCTTAAATGGGGCTGGAGACCCCAAAACTGGGCTGGAGACCCCCCAAAATTAAGCTGGGGACCCTTAAATGGGGCTGGAGACCCCAAAACTGGGCTGGAAACCCCCCAAAATTAAGCTGGGGACCCTAAAACTGGGCTGGAGACCCCCCAAAATTGAGCTGGGGACCTTAAAATGGGTCTGGGGACCCCAAAACTGGGTTGCAGACCCCCCAAAATTGAGCTGGGGACCCTAAAATGGGGTTGGGGACCCCAAAACTGGGCTGGAGACCCCCCAAAATTGAGCTGGGGACCCTAAAATGGGTCTGGGGACCGCCCAAAATGGGGCTGAGGACCCTAAAATGGGGTTGGGAATCCTAAAACTGGGCTTGAGACCCCCCAAAATTAAGCTGGGGACCCTAAAATAGGGCTGGAGACCCCAAAACTGGGCTGGGGACCCCCCAAAATTAAGCTGGGGACCCCAAAACTGGGCTGGAGACCCTTAAATGGGGCTGGGGATCCTAAAATGGGGTTGGGGACCCTAAAACTGGGCTGGAGACCTCCCAAAATTAAGCTGGGGGACCCCCAAAATGGGGTTGGAGACCCCTAAAACAGGGCTGGAGACCCTTAAATGGGGCTGGGGACCCTAAAATGGGGTTGGGGACTCCAAAAATGGGCTGCAGACCCCCCAAAATGGGGGTGGAGACCCCTCAAAATGGGGCTAGAGACCCCCCCAAACTGGGTTGGGGACCCCAAAACTGGGCTGAGACCCCAAAATGGGGCTGGAGACCCCAAAACTGGTCTGGACTGGGACGGGGGGGTCCCAAAACATCCCCCCAGGAGGACGACGACCCCCAAAATGGGGCTGGAGACCCCAAAATGGGGCTGGAGACCCCTCAAAATGGGGCTGGAGACTCCCCAAAACCGTGTTGGGGGCCCCAAAACTGAGCTAGAGACCCCAAAAATGGGGATAGAGACCCCAAAATGGGGCTGGAGACCCCAAAAATGGGGCTGGAGACCCCCCCCAAACTGGGCTGGACTGGGTGGGGGGGTCCCAAAACACCCCCCCAGGAGGACAAAGCCCCCCAAAATGGGTTTGGAGACCCCAAAAAAGGGTCTGAGACCCCCCA
>JAWWLV010000179.1:60209495-60225144 GCA_035041135.1 Platyrinchus mystaceus
CTCCTGTCAGGGAGTTTTGGAGAGCCAGAAGGTCCCCCCTGAGCCTCCTTTTCTCCAGGCTGAGCCCCCCCAGCTCCCTCACCTGCTCCTCATGGGACTTGTGCTCCAGACCCTTCCCCTTCTCTGCACTCACTCCAGCCCCTCGATGTCCTTCCTGCATTGAGGGGCCCAGAAATGACCCCAGGATTTGAGGTGCCACCTCACCAGTGCCCAGCACAGGGGCACTACGTGTTACTGTCTGTGCTGCTTTGTTTGATCATCCTGAGCCTGACCGGGCCCACAAGGACACTGCCAGAGGTTTTTAGTCTGGGGACAGGTTTTAGAGGTGTTTTGGTGACACTCTGTTGAAGATCAGACTGCAGGAGGTGTTGCTTTTCCTTCCAAAAGCAGCGTGAGGGACCTCATTCCTGTCTGGATAGGCCAAGGCAGGCCTTGGGCTGCGTTGTGTGACTGATAACAGTGAACATTCAACAAGGCTGAAAGAGGTCTCAAACCACCTCTGCCTTGAATAATCTCTTTTTAAGAGTGTTACTAGATGTCACAGCAACAAACAAGTCGTTTAGATGTGAAGATTCTATTAATGTGCACACAAGGACCCTCAAAACACAGAGTTTTTTCCTTTTTTTTTTTTCCTTTTCTCACATGAAGACTTGCAGTGCCCTTTTAAGACTTGCTTTCGTTTGCTACAGTTATTTTTCATGGAAGTGACAGGTCTGGGCTTAAAAGGAAAATCCAGCAACTGCTCTACGTGTCCTAACAGGATTCTTTAATTAGGAAGAATAAATAGTGTGGAGTTACAGGCTCCTGTTTATGAACTGCTGAGGGCTGAAGGAAAGTGGGAAAAGATTAAAAGACCTATTGGAATGTAAGGGAGTTATAAGGCTTTTTTTTCAAATTAATTAATGATGGAAATATTTGAATTTTGAGAAAGAAATGGGTCTCTCTATGCTTTAAGATTTATTTATCCTTTTCCAAGGCTCTATTTCCCCATCCCTGGAAGTTTTCAAGGTCAGGTTGGATGGGGCTTGGAGCAAGTAGAAGTGGTCTAGTGGAAGGTGTTCCTGCCCATGGCAGGGGTTTGGAACTGGGTGATCTTTAAGGTCCCTTCCAACTCAAACCATTCTAAGACTATTCCATGATTCAGAAAGATTATTGCACATTGTTTCTGTCCCTGTTGGCTTTGTGTCCTGCAGTTGCTCTGCAGATCTGTTTTCAGACGCTTGTATCTGCTGCACAGGGGTGTTCACATACACAGTTGTGTTCAGTGGTTTAATGGTTTTTTGGTGTGCGTTTTCAGGCACCAAAGGACACTTGTGGGCCCGATGGAATTGCTCTGGCACAAGTTCACAGTCCTCAGGTAGTTTAAACAGAAAAAGCAAACAAATGTGTTGTCAGTGCAGGGCTGGCCCAAATTCTGTTCTCCTTTGCTATGTTGCAGCAGCGAGATTGAGAGTGTCAGAGCCACATGTGAGGGTGATGTCTGTGTGAAGAAGATGATCCAGGCCAGGAAGCATTGTTAGGGTGAAGATGATCTAAATTATCAAGAAAACACTGTATTTCCTCCAATGAGGTTACAGATCCCATGGGAAAAAGCCCCCCTTGTGTGCTCCGTAACACACTGGTAACATTCTTTGTCCCACTTCCAATACCTGTTAAACCACCTCCAAACTCAGAAGTCCTGGTTGTGATGTTGATCTTAACAGTTCATGTTCATAGCTGGGATCTGCCTGACCAAAGGCAGATGTGGGTAGGACAGGCACCCCTGAGTGGTGCCTTTGATTCCCCTTCGCATCCGTGGAGAGGAAAAGGCATTCCTGTGGTGGGATTCTGCTCATCCTGAGGTAGACTTCTAAAACAGGTCAGGGGATTTGTGCTTTGGAGGTGGCATCAGCCCCTTAAATAAAGGGAGTTTGATATTAATTAGTTCAACCCAGACTGATACCCTCACTGTCACCCTCTGAAGTGAGGTGGGGCAACCTGGTCTAGAAGAAGGTGTCTCTGCCCATGGCAGGGGGTTGGAACAAGCTGATATTTAAGGTCCCCTTCCAACCCAAACCGTTCCATGATTCTGTGATTCTGTGGTCACTGCTGAGATGTTCTCAGTCTGAGTGCCTACTGTGCCTAAGGTTGTATCATTTCTTGTCTTTATTATGACAAAATGCACGTTGTCAACCAGAAGTCAAACTTTATTATTATTATAATTATTATTATTAATAATCATAATAATAAGAACTTTAGGCATTTTATTCCTTAGTTTTCCTCTCACTGCTCTCTGAACATCCAGCAGCCCTGAGTACCCTCATGCCATCGCAAACCACACCTCCTGAAGTAGGGATGGGGCTCGAACACAGGCTTTCTTGTTTCTCACTCTTTGTTCAATAACTCTGTGACCTTGGAAGTTTCTATGGCTAATTTATTTGTAATGGAAACAGCAACTTTGGAAACTTAGTTCGGTTATTTGTGAAAAGAAAGGGAGCTGCTGATGGCCTTCCTCTTTTTCTCTTCAGGATTTAAGGCAAGTGCCTGCAAATTGATTTAATTTCACAGTCTCTCTGCCTTAAATCTGATCTCAAGGTATGATGGTGGAAAGTGGACACCTTAAGCATGCCATGTTCCCTGCTGTAATAAAGTGACATCCCAGTTGCACCATAGGTAAGGATGTTGGGAGCTGTACTTAATCTGGGCAATAAAATGTAGGAACAGCTTGACAAAGAAGCTTTTTTTTTTTTCCTCAAAGGAGGGATGTATGGTGACATGAGTGTTTGACACACAAGTAAAATGTTCTCTATCCTTCACTTATCAGCAATGATACTTTAAAAAAGTCACTCATCATGTAACAATGACCATCTTACCTGAGCTCTGAGTAATAAAATTAATTCTCCAGGTCAAAAATAAATGACATATTTTGCAGTCTTGCCTACCTTTTTTCAGGCAGGCAAGTAGAAGTTTTTCATGGGCCTTGTCAGTATTATGGCCCTGAGGGTGTCTCGGTTTCTGGGGGTTTGCCTGTTTGGGTTCAGGAACAGTTTTGAGATAGAGCAGTCAGTGGCCAGCAGCTCCAATAAATACAAGATAACAGCAAAAAGATGTACATGCCAGTCTGAAATTTCTGCCCTGAACTCTGTGTTTAGAGAGGAAATGCAACATATGCTGTCAGAGGTGGGAATACCAGGTCTGTCCAACTTCCTGAAGCAGCACATAGAGAATCATAGAGAATCATATAAAAATTATTCAAGGTTATAGCCATAGGGAAAGAGGAATTCAGTGAAACCAAAGTGTATGTGTGTGTATCAACTAGTGTTGTTCAGTTCCCGCTGAGAGAACTGGCTGTTCAAGGGTAGGATTCGTGCTCAGAGAGGGAATCATCCATGTAAAATGGTTAATCTGGGATCGTCGCGGTTTACAAAGTGTTGTAACGAGAGAAATCACAAGAGGGGAGTGTTGCACAGCACTCCGGCGTCTCTGCAATTCCCACAGCAGTGACCCCGTGCCATAAACCAGGTTTATTTTACCAGAGGAAGATGCAGAAGTCACTGCCTGCATCTCCTCTGACAGCAGTAACATTTCTCTCTGTGTGAGATGAGGGCTTGTCGTGTCAAGATCAATACAGCAGGAGAATTGCCATCTCCAGCTTTGTAGCTGCTTTGAAACCAAGTGTGAAATGACAGTAGGAGAAGTTTGACAGATTAAAAAAAAAAAAAAAAGAAATCAAAACAGGAATCTGTAAAGGATGACTCAATCATGACAATATTTATTGCATTTCTTGGTCTTACCTTTGTTTTTCCTGCAATAGGTGAAATGATGTGAGTCTTTGATCACTAACAGGGAGCTGACCTCTCTTTCCCTTGCCTACTGCTGATGGCAGGAAGAAATCATGACTCAGCAGGAGGAGGAAAAGGTGTGTCCATAACCTCATTCAAAAATTCCCCTTCTAATTAGGTGCTCTTAAGCTTTTCAGGAAGAGTTTCCTCCTGTCTTTGCTACCCTGCCAAGACTTCTCCCTGCCTCCTGAGGACACAGTACCCCTCACTAGTATTGGAAGAAACAATGGAAAGAGCAGAGGGAATCTCTTTCTGTTGAACCCAGGTTTGATGTGTGCTTAGAAACCCACTGAAAATGCACTTAAGAGCAGAGATGTTTATTTAGAGATGATTTCATGGGAGAGAATTGATTCCTGTGTTCCTGGCACCTGGCCTGTGAAGCTAATGGGAATGATTAATTTAAAATGATGCACTGCACTGTGAATAGCTGGAGACAGCTCTTCTCTTCCCAAACCTTCACTGAAAAAGGGCAGAGAAGGAAGAGTTCAAGGGGCAGCTGCAAATGTGATGTCTCAGAAAGCTCAGTGTATGGCTGCAAGGCTGAGGAGATCTCAGCTGGTGTGTCCAGACCCAACTCCACTGGAAGCAGTCCCTGGCACAGCAGGGACAGTGCTGGGAGAATTAGGGTTGCTTGGCTTTCTCATCCAGCTGGTTGCTCGTCCCATCGTTGTTCCCTGCTTTCAGTATTGCACAAGGAGGGATTTTCACTTGAGCAAGTCAATATGTTGATCTTCTTGCCTGAACTGCTCACCCACACACTCTGACCCATCCCACTTTATTGTGTGAAAGGAGCACGCTGGCAGGAAATTCAGGCCTACTTTCTTGCAATAACACCCATCAACAGTTTCAGGCTGAGTTTGGCCACTTCATCTGCCTTTGGTTTGTAGCTGTCAAGCAAAAGGAGAACGTAGTTACAACATATTGAAAAATCATGTGATGCTGCAAGTGAACTTGCTGAAAGCTGGACAATAGGCACGGACCAAAACTGTAGTATTTTGAAAAACAAAACTAAACCCCAGTAATAATCTGCCCAAAATTGTTTAAAATATCATGTAGCATATTAGGTCATTAAAGTATGATAAACTTTTTAGAAGGTCCTCTGCCAGTTGATGTTTTGCTGATAGATTCCCTATGCTATGAAATATTTGGTGGAGTAAGAGCCTTTAAAAACTGTGGAGGATATAGAAGATGAGGATGGAAATTTGGAAAAAAAAGGGGAGGGTTGAAAGTAGGAGCTGGGAAATTATAGACACATCAGTTTCCTGAAAAATCCTGGAACAAATAAACAAACAGCTTGTAAGCATGTGAGAGAAAACAAGGAGATTGGGGACAGTCAGCATGGATATGTGAAGAGTAAAACATGTCAAATTACCTCATTTCCTTGTGGCAGAGTAACAGGCTTTGGGACAGAAGAGAAGCCATTCAAGTTGTGACATTAGTTAGACTTTTGATGGGAAAGACATAAACATAAGCAAGGCAAGGAAATAGTATATAAATGGAGTTATAAAGGGCTGAGTACAAAGTGCTTCAGAGCTTCACCAGGAAGGTCTAAGAGATGCTGTGTGAGATCTGGTGTATTATTCCATATTTTCAATGGACTATAAAGGATATATTTTATATTTTGTGTCAGATCCATGCAAGGATGGACTGCAAAGACAGTGCCAGAGCAGCAAAGGATCTTGAGAAATGCAGAGATGCAGTTTGATAAAGACAAGCACAAGGTGTCAGGCTTAGGAAAGGACAAACAGCCACACAAACACAGGCTGGAGAATTGGAGAACAGCTGGAGCTCTTTGGAAAAGAGCACAAAGAGGAGCCCTCTCTCTCTCCTGTGAGCCTTCAGGAAGCAGCAGCTGGAGCCCAGCTTTGGGCTTTGCTCCAGCAGTGGGGGCTAAGGACCATCCAGACTACCTGGAGCAAAGGACAGAGTGCTCAGAAACAGGGTTTGGGATGGAAAAGTGAGTGTGTGAGGGGGTTCTTTAACTTATGAAAGGGTCAGCTAACACAGGACACCATCATCTGCTCTTCATATGCATGGTGGGCAGGACAAGAAGTACTGACCAAGACAATTCTGAAATATATTCACTGTGTGGACAGTGAAGTCCTGGGAGGGATATAGTGGAAAGCTCGAGCAGCTAATCCTGCCTTGTTACGCAGGAATGGTTTAGAGAAGGTTCTTGAGGTCTTTTCATACTCTGCTTTTATAAAAATTCCAGCAACACAATGATCTCTGATTGTCAAAAGTGGAGTTTACAACACAGACTCGTGTCTAACAGGAAGCTCAGGTCATATCACTCATTATATTGATGTCACTGGCAGGGCACTGAGAACAGAACTGGCAAAGCATTTTGTGATCTGCTAATCTAATTATAGAAAAAGTTACATTACCTGAGTATTGAACAACGTTTCAGTGTAAAGTCACATATGAAATCATTGCTTTCTTCTCTTGTGTGACACTACAGGGGCTCATTTCTCCTTCAACAGGATTCCCTCTGGGAGCAGAGAGGGAGAATAGCTGGCCTGGGAGGTGAAACTCCTGCTTGCTCCACACCACACTGTGGCAATGCTGATCCTGTCACTCTCTCTTCCTCGTGGTGTAGATATTTAAGATAACTAGAAACAGAAACTCCGAAGTGCTGCAGGGAATGAGGCAACTTAAAACACCATCCTTCCTAAAATTTATTACTGTGCATGCATAAACCTATTTTTATTCTTTTAAGACTAGTACATCCAGTACTGGTATTTTATTTGGAGCTATTCACAGCCTTAAACTTAAATATGGGTTTAAGTGTATTGTTGGCTGGGATCTCATAGTTTTGCCTCGATTTTTTTTCTCCCATTCACACTGAATCAATTCCTGATGCCACTGAACAATAACTCAGCTCTGGTTTCCCCGGGGCAAGAATTCAGCTCATGCTGCCTATTCTGCACCAAGGCTCAGCTGGCTCATGCAGGGCCAGGGATAGGCAGAGGAATTTTGCTTTTGGTGAGGAAATGCAAGTTTCCACATTCCCTTCTGAGGCAGAAAAGTGCTGCCTGCAGTGCTCAGAATAGTTCAAGGGAATTTTTTTAATGCTTTCAAAAATATCCTCCAAATGAGCCTTGGCAGTACCTCCTGCACCACCTGCTACTGATACTCTGGAAATCAGGAGCGGCTGGAGGAGGATGGCTGGAGTAAAAGTTCCCTGGGAATCTCACCTTTGCACTTGTTCCAGTGCTCAGCAGAACCAAAATTCAGATTCAGCGAATTGTTCCATCTTGTTTTGCTGTACATTTTCACTGAAAGGAAAATCACAGGACACCTTTTGCTCGGAATGCTTTTACTCTAACTCTTTCTTCCAAAAGTCTGGCTGGAGAGGTGTTTAACCACAAAGCCCCAGGACAGAGGGCTTTTGTTGGTTTTTGTTGATCCTTCATTCCTGGATGATCTCAGGACACGAGCCCTGTTTTGTGCATGCACAACACTTCTCCCAAAAAACACTGGTGGTCTGAAACCTGAGCCTGGTGAGGACGAAGGGCAGCTGGGAAGCTGGGAAGCTGAACTTTGTGTGTCGTGCTGGCTCAGCAGGCAGGAGGTGGGGCTGAGGGCATGGTTGGATGGACAGCAGCTGTTGGATAGAGGTCACACTCGGTGTCTAAGCTGGGTACAAGTTTGTCAGATCCTTCACCAAGAACAAGGTTTCCAGATATCCCATGCAAACCTCAAAATCCAGTTGACCAATAATTCTGCATGGAGAAAGAACGTGTGTTTGAAGAAGTGGTTAGAGGACAGCCTTATTCAAGAGATAGAGATCTCAAACCCCTTCCATAATTCCAACTGGGAATACAGGTTTGGGTCCAATCTGTGCATCATTTTCACATTTTCAGTCAGTGGCTGTTCTGCCCTGCGGATGTGCATAATGATGACAGTCCCTCTTGCTCCTTGGCAAAGCAGGAAGTCATCATGGGGTGGAACAAGGGAGAATTTATTCTGAAACATAACCCATTTACTGCGAAGCCTGTTGTCAAAGCCTCATCAAATCCACTGGGAGAGTTTTGCAGGCAACAGTGTGGTGTCAGAGTGAGGGGACAGCTTGAGCCCGTGTGGTTCAATACTCGCCACTGGGTTGAGTGGAGGAGCCTTCAGGAGGGTCCAGTCTGACATCCTGGGAATGTCAGCAAGAGCCCTTTCTCCCTCTGCCCCATCACTTAACAAGGACAAGGATTATGGATGGATGTTTAGAGCATCCCTTCCCATCTGAGGCTGGAAGACAGGCCTTCCTGCAAACAAGTCCTCGTCGGGGTTTATCCTGTGGGATGTGCCGAAAGCAGAGTTTGCAGGAGCTCTCCTTGTGTGCCTTCATGTTCTATATCCAGTGTAAGCACTGAAAATCAGAGATGACACAAGGTGAATTTTCCCTGTGCCTGTGTGATCATGAAACCACAGAATGGTGTGGGTTGGAAGGGACCTTCAGGACCATGCAGTTCCACACCCTGGTTGCTCCAGGCCCTGTCTAACCTGACCTGGAACACTCCCAGGGATGGGGCAGCCACAGCTTCTCTGGGAAACCTGTGCCAGGTCCTCACCACCCTCACAGCCAAGAATTTCTTCCTAATATCTAATCTAAACCGACTGTCTGTCAGTTTGAAGCCTGGCTGACACTGCAAGATAACAGTCAGTTTGGCTTAGGCCATGTGTTGATCATTACTCAGCACAGAGACGCGTGTGATTTCGAAGTGAGATCAGGAATTGCAGTTTCCTCCTGCACAGGGGGTGCCCAAATGTCTGCAGCAGAACTGGCCAGGTTCTTCAGTGAGTATTGGATGCTGGAGGCACCAGCCCCAGCCACACAGAAGCTCCCAAACCCTGTGTCTGCAGGCTCCCAGCCCAGCTGAACTCCAGGATCCTTGATTATTGCCTAATTTGAGCCCAGGGACTCAGCCATAACGAGTGGGTGATTGCATGAATCATGCCTCCCTTTCTCTTCCCCAACACAGCGATTCACCCACATTTGTTCATTACTCAGACTTGTTTGCCAAATAATTTATGCACATAATTTCGGGTGGGTAATTCATTCACATGCAGCCTGGGCGAGTATTTAGCAATTGAAATGAGAAATTCAAGATGTTTTGTTTGGGCTCACAAGTTTTTGTCTCATGATTAACTCTCGGAACCGTGTTGTAGGGGGTGAATGCTCATGTCAGTGAATTCAAATTGCAATTTCTGCATTTATTCTCTAATACTTACATACATTCATGATGTCTTCACTTGCTAGTAAACATATTGCTTGCAAAGTCTGTGAAAAGAAAACACAAAAGGAGCCTAAATTAAGCTAATTTTTTAAAGCAATATAACATATGAAAAACTAACCTGTTGTGTGATCTTTTAATTCTGCGCAAAAGAGGAGAAAAAAAAAAGGCTGCACTGAAATCTGGCCAAAAAGTAAAGTGATAAAATGAGTACTGGATGCTTTCCAGCATCCTCTGAAACATTCAGGGTAGAAAATGTCAAACTGCTTGAATTTGAATCTTTTAAAGAGAAAAAGAAAAACATCAGAAATGTAACCAAAAAATCTCCTGGACATGGTGAGACTTACCAGAGGAATGGAAAGTGGTAAATGTGGCACCAGATTAGAACACTGTTGTGTCATGATGTAAATCCATGACTCACAAATCCTTCTTGAGAACCTCAGTTCTGGTTCCTATATGGATACAGAGGGGGTATATTTATAAATATACATGTGTAGGAGGATGGCAAAAGGCTACAGATAGAGTGGAATTGTGAATGAGAACAGTTTATGTGGGTTCAAAAGACCAGGGAGAAGCATCCACTCAGTGCAGATATCCAACTATCTGCAAACATCTTTGGTTCAGGAAATTCCCAAGAGGAAAATTGTTGGAGACAGAGAGAGAGAGTATCAGAGGAAACATCACTTTATGCTCATCCTGTTTCTGTACTTTTCCTAGATATTCCCTCTGGCCAGTGATGGAGACAAGATGAAAAGTAAGTGTGGGTTGGGTCGATCTGGATCAGTGTGGTTGCAGTGCTGGGTGAGGCAAGAGGTACCCTGGAAACCACGGACTGGCAGGTCTTTCTGGAGCAAAGCATGTCATCCAGTACTACACTGGGATCCTTGGAAATATTGGAGGCTGGGGAAGATCAGTCACTGCAGACAGCTTTTTATTAGGCTTATTGCAATAATTTTTTTTAAGAAATGACTTTATCACGTGGGAAGATGGAAGCCCTGTCAAGATTTCATGATTGTCAAATAAAAGGAAAGAAAATATAGAAACAATGGTCATTTTTCACCATGAAAAGGTTATCAAGCAGGGTCCCCTAAAGGCCTAGTGGAGTCTTCAGGAGCTGACCAGAAAACAAAGGAATTCTGAGGTGCCACAGCTTGCTGGCATCACAGAATTACATGGGATAGTTAAAGCTAAAGATTTGTGTCAACAGAAAAGAATGGATCCCAAGTCCTGGTGACCGTAGGGTAAACTCCAAGGAAATTCTGTGCTGTTAAGTACCAAATAATAAACATGGAAAGAGTAATTAATATATATATATGTAATGATAGACTCTAATGGCTATTACCTGCTCAGAAAAGAAATCTGAGTGGCAGTATTGATAATTCTATGGAAACAAGAATTTAATTCCCAGCAAAAAGAAGACAAATAATACACTAGGCAGAGATTCTCAGGCAGAACCTGTGTCCCAACATAATCCATTAACAAAAAAAAAAGACCATCAGAGTTACTAACAGGCTTTTAACACTCAGTTATTTGCCAGCCTCCTTTATATTCCAGATGTTGTTGAATACAGCTGTTGCTCTAGTCCAGAGCTGTTGATACCACCACCTCATCCATAAGGTGTAATTCAGAAATAATAAATACTTATTGCTATGGAAGAATATTTTTCACCACGTTTGGTTTACCTGCTACAATATTTGACTGTTTTATAAGTGGGGTGAGGGTGAGAAAAGTTGTCCAAATCCATCCTTTTTGGGAGAGGAAGTTTGGAGCTGGGAAGCCTGGTCAGAATATGTTCTCCAAGTCTGCTGCACTGCAAAGTAGAGGGAGAAAACATTGAAGAGCACACACAGAGGGCATCAACCACCTCCCCTTCATGAAAGGCCCACAGGAACAACTCTGACGAGTTAATACAACAAAAGCTATTCAAAATCAGCTTATTTGAGAAGCCTGATGGATGGAGAGCCAGGGAACCGCTGATGATGAAATAGCCAGGTAGCTTCCAAAATATTCTCTGCTCTCACATTCTTACAACGTGAACATTCACATGTTCCAACCTCCCATCTATGTGTGTAAGAAAAGGTGATGTCAAGAGCAATGGAGAGATAGGGCAGGTCACTAGTCCCATTTTGGAGTGGTCAGAAAGTGGACCAGGGGGTACCCTGGCCTTCAGATGAGCAACATGTCAGCTGTGAGCACTTTTGGAACCAAGTGTTTACCTTGGCTGTCTTATTTTGCCTGGATCCCATGCAGAGAAATGGCTGTGTCCAAGTAGGCTGATACAGATGGCAACTGCCAGCAGAGTTAGGTCTTCATTTGCAAATGGAAAATGACAGGGAGCCATTGCCAACCCAGATCCATCTTCCCCATCACCTTTGCTGGAAGGGAGATCAGCTTTGCACCAAGCCCAAGACTTGGCAGTTTGGCTCGATTCCTGCGGTGGCTCCCAAACAGCTCCATCCAGATACCCATGGATGTGGGAGTGCTCGGCTCCAAACCAGAGCTCAGATCCTCGCTGTGAGCCCCCCATATGGGGCTGAGTGCTGTGAGCTCTCTCAGCCCTGTGGAGGTCAGCAATCCCTTTTGTCGGTCTGCTACGTACGTCACCACGAATCTAAAGGCACCGAGCTCTGCTCTGAAGCCCCTGCAGACAAACCTCTCTTGCCTGTGTGTTGGGCCTTGCAGCTGGTGTTGGCTGCAGAAGGTGCCCATCTGTGAGGAAGGAGAAGCCACAAGCACTGACTCACTGCTCCACCACCTCCTACTTTTGGCAGTAACCGGCATGAGCTGATTCAGAGGACGCTGACAGAACAGAGCACTTGCAGTAAGGGGTCGGAGTAGATGCTCAGTTGATGTGAGATCAAGCCACACTCAGAGCAATCACTGCCAGAGAAGTGAGCGATACACAGGCGTGAACATGGACTCATGGACTCACTGCAGGGACTCACTGTACCCTCAGTAGGCTGATGTGCAGGAAGGCTCTGCAAAGGGGTCTGGATGGGCTGCATGGATGGGCCACAACCAACAGTGTGAGGTTCAACAAGGCCAAGTGCTGAGTCCTCCCCTTAGGTCACAACAACCCCCTGCAGTGCCACGGGCAGAGTGGCTGGGAAGTGACTCAGCGGAAAAGGACCTGGGGGTGCTGGTGACAGTGGCTGAACATGAGCCAGAGTGTGCCAGGGGGGCAAGAAGGACAGTGAAATTCAGCCTTGTGTCAGCAATAGTGTGGCAGCAGGACCAGGGCAGTGACTGTCCCCCTGTGCTGGGCACTGCTGAGGCCACACCTGGAATCCTGGGGTCAGTTCTGGGTCCCTCAAAACAAGAAAGACATTGAGGGGCTGGAGTGAGTCCAGAGGAGGGCAATGGAGCTGGGGAAGGGTCTGGAGCACAAGTCGTATGAGGAACAGATGAGGGAGCTGGGGGGGCTCAGCCTGGAGAAAAGGAGGCTCAGGGGAGACCTTCTCACTCTCTACAACTCCCTGACAGAAGGGTGGAACTGAGGGGGATTGGGCTCTTCTCCCAGGGAATAAGGGACAGGACAAGAGGAAACAGCCTTAAGCTTCACCAGGGAAGGTTCAGGTTGGATATCAGGAGTAATTTCTTCACTGAAAGTATGGTCAACCACTGGAACAGATTGCCCAGGGAAGTGGTGGAGTTACCATCCCTGGAGATGTTCAAGTAATGACTGGATGTGGCACTAAGTGCTCAGGTCTAGTTTGACAAGGGGGTGATTGGTCAAAGGTGTGACTGGATCTTGGAGGTCTTTTCCAACCTAAATAATTCTGTCATTCTGTGAAAGCAGGTCTTAAACAGCAGGAATGAATTTCCAAATAATTTTAGCTTCCCCTGAAATAATTCCACAGGTGATACCCTACCCTCAAGTGTCATAAAACAAAAAGTATCATATCCAGAGAGTGAAGGTGAAATTTGCTGACCAAACAAAATGGCTACAAGCACTGACATCTACAGCTGAACTAGACACCCTTGACTCCCTTTGTTTGGACTGAGACACACTTTTTAATCTTGCAGTCCATGCTCATCCTCCAGTCACTGTCTGAAGCATTTCAGATGGATCCTGTCCTAGAAATGCCTATTCATAATAAAGAACCCAAGCAACCAGCTCAGATCACAGAAATATAGAATCATTAAGGCTGAAAAAGATCTCTAGGATCACCAAGTCTAACAATTAACTCAGCACTGCCAAAAATGAAGTTGGAAGTTAGTAAATGCCTTATATGTTGGTGAAAAGAACCCTGACCTGCAGATCCAGGGTCTCATCTCCAGAGTGTACAGCTTTAAGGAACATTGCTGATGCCCAGTCCTATATGACTGGAAATAAAAATATCCTTGGAGCAGAAAACCCCTCCCCAGACATATAACAAAACACAGTGCCTGCTCCAAACCCCTAGTTCTTCTCTCCAGCCAAGGATCATGTTTGGTCCTTAATGAGAGAGGGGTCCTGTGTGGGTCGGAGGGCAGAGCCAGGACCCTTCCCTTGCAGAGGAGGTGAGGTTTTAAAGCCATTGTAGGAAAATGCCCACATTTTCCCAAAACTGTGGTCCAGGCACACTCTTGTGGTTAGACAGAGCTAGTGCATGTTTGCACGAGGCCATTTCTGCACCCACCAGCTCAGAGGAGCCGAGGGGGCTTTGTGGCTTGTCCTGCCCCACCGAGAAGTCACCAGCTGATACATCCCAGCCACTGCATCCATAATGATCCAGGCTGTTGTGGTAACCCCCAAAATGCTTTAAAAGCCTGCCTGAGAGCTTTTATCCAGCCTTGGCTCAGAGCATGGTGTGTGCCTGAGGCAGTTAATAATTTAGCACTGTGGATATTAAGCCTTCCGCAGGGATGAGCCTGGCTCTGGGAACAGGGACACCCCAGGCGCTGGTCTGAGGGGTGGGGGCTTGGGATCCCCACTTTATTAAGAGCATTGGGATTCTTGTCACCCCACATCACAGGACATCCTGTATGACTTCATCTATCCTGGGAATAGGCCTTTATTTATCCTGGGAACTGCCTCCTTGTCCTCCCCAGGTGAGCAGCTTTGGATGCTCTCCACCTCATTCCCTGCAGCCTTGGCAGTTGGCTGGTGGTGCTGGATCTCCTCAGCCTCCGCTGCTGGGGTTTTGTTGAAGGAGCAGCAAAACCTTCCTTGCTGGCAGCCTGGGTGAAGCCCATCAGCCCTGCTACTACCTGAGTGAGAGAAAAAGTGTTGGCACTCAGCTGTGAAAATCAGAAAGTCACAAAGTGGGTCTGAAAGTGGATTTTTGTGTTTCCTTTTACTTTTTTTTTTTTCCCCTTTGCTGTCAGGACATGCAGATCTCTCCCAGGAGGCCCCACACTGTGCATTGTCTGAGGTCCTGGGGTCCATCAGAGGTACTGCATCAGTGACCCCACTGAGTTCTTTGTAGTCTGAGCAAAACTGCCTTTTCCCCTATTTTTGGGAGTTCCCAGGGTCAGGAGGATTCCCCTTGGTTTGTTCTCTCCTTGTGACCTGCCTGCAGCATCTCCCCACCATGTGAAAAACACTGTGACCCTTCTGTACCAGCTACATGGGCTGTGCTGGTGATTCAGCCTCTCTGCTCCCCCAAAATAATCTCAATAATAGCTCTAATTTGTGGCATTCAGAGCAGCCTGTGCAAGGACAGGGATCCCTGTGAGATCCATGAGAAAAGCTGTCTCCTCCTGCCAGTCTGAGCTACATAAATACGTGAAAAGAGATATATGAATGGGAAATCCCTGGGACTTTCGGGCCTTTAATTCATTGGTATTCCTACTCAGAGGAATTGCTGGTTGCTTCCTGTCTGGATTTTACTGGAGGGTTTGGAAGGGAGCTGCACTGACTCTTCCCCAGGGAATGGCCATTGCCACCAGCTGCTGAGTGCTGGGCATGGCTCTGCTGTGCTCTAAGCAGGGAATTCACATCCTTCCCAAACCTTTCCCTTGCTTCCCCACTCCTTCCCGGGTCTGGACTTGTGCAGGTAACAGGATAGATTGTCCTGCTCTTGTGCCATAGGCATTTCTGAGGTGATTATCACATGGAAAGTCCCAAGTCCCACTGCTCATGAGAGATGCCATAGGAGTAGCACCCTGATCAGAATGGAAATTTGGGTTCCCCTTAACTCTGCTCCATTTCAGACCTGAGCATTGTGATTGCAGCTCTGGCTGGAGTCCCCTCCCCAGCTCTTCCACCTTAGGATTGCTGAATTACAAATACCAGCATCAGTTGTCTGCTTTGGATGTATTAAGATGTGTACTTTGACAGCATGTTGTTCTCTGAGACATCCTGGGGTTGTTTCCCTGGATCACCTTGTTCCCGTTCTGCCCTGACACTGGAGAGATCATTAGAGAAAATTGCACTTAAAAATCACCCCCCAAAAATAAACTGCCCAAATCCAAACAAGCCCTGTTTTGTGAGGGCGTGGGATGGTGTTACAGGGAAGTGGTTTGAACAAACACTGGACCGGTGCTTTGTCATGATCCTGTCAGAAAATCCCAGAGACCCTAGATTGTCAGAATCCTTGAAATGGTTTGGGTTTGAAGGGAACTTAAAGACAATTCAGTTCCACCCCCTGCCATGGGCAGGGACACCTTCCACTA
>JAWWLV010000179.1:60225244-60245983 GCA_035041135.1 Platyrinchus mystaceus
CCAGGGATGGGGCAGCCACAGCTTCTCTGGGCAACCCGTGCCAGGGCCTCACCACCCTCACAGCCAAGAATTTCTTCCTAATATCCCATCTAACCCTGTCCTCTGTCACTGTGAAGCCATTCCCCCTTGTCCTGTCCCTCCAGCCCCTCTCCAGCTCTCTTGGAGCCTCTTTAGGCACCAGAAGAGCTCTAAGGTCTCCCTGGAGCCTTCTGTTCTCCAGGCTGAACATTCACAGCTCTTCCAGCCAGTCTCCATGGCAGAGGTGCTCCAGCCCTCAGAGCATCTTTGTGGCCTCCTCTGGACTCAATACAGCAGATCCACATCCTTCTTAAGTTGGGGGTCTCAGGGCTGAACCCCATACTGCAGGTGGGTTTCTAAATATTAATTTTTTTTATTTTCTTGCTGATGGGAAACATGACATATTTGCATTTTTGAGCCTGAATAGTTTTAATTCAGTTTTTTATTGTACAAGCTCAAGAGGAACATTTACTTTGTTTTCACTGATTAGTTATACAATTATTCCTTTCAGATACCACATGAACCATGAACCATAATATTGTATTCTTTGCTAATACGTTTTGGCTGAGGTATTTACATGAAAACACAATACATAAATGTAATGAATTTTTCAAATGAACACATTGGTAATATAAAGTAATCATTACCTTTTTTTTTCTTTTTCCAGACACCAAAAATTCATTAAACTTTTTCTCAATTAGCAAACTGACTTTTCTAAATAAGCTGCTGATTGAGCACGAGCCAGTCACGCAAACCAGCTGGATTTGATAATGTTGGATGGTGTGTCACTGGGGAGAGGGAGATTATCTCCACCAGCCCAAGGCAGGAATCTTCTGCTGGATCTGACACAGGTTGAAGGGGGTACCACTTCCAGCTGCCCACCAGTGAGAAGTCAGTGTTCTCTAATACCTAAATGACAATAATCTTCTGTCTAGGAGGTGAAATGAAGTCCTGAGCCATATCCAGCCTGCAGGCTTGTATCAGCATCCATGCTGTGGCCAGCCAGGTCAGGGAGAGGATGAAGATAGAAATGAAGGAGGAGAAAACCTGGTTAGTTTTCAGCTGGTTGAGGGCACAGATGTGGCTGCTCACATCCCTGTGGCTGTGCCAGGAAGAAGGAGGCCCAGCTGCACTACAGGCAAGTCAGATGTACTGCAAAATAATTTTTCCTGGGTTCAGGAATCTGTAAAAGTGTGGGATTTTTTTTTTGTTGTCGTTTTTGTTTTTTGTTTTTTTTTTTAACTCCTGTGAGTCTCAAACACATGATCATCTGGCTCATCTCAGGTTTGCTAGGCTGGGCCTGGCAGAGCAACAACTGTTGTGGAAGTGTTCCAGGCCAGGTTGAACGGGGCTTGGAACAACCTGGGATAGTGGAAGGTGTCCCTGCCCATGGCAGGGGATTGGAATGAGATGGTCTTTAAGGTCCCTTCCAACCCAAATCACTCCAGGATTATGTGATTATGTTCAGTGATGACATGAACTGTTACAGCCTGGAGAAGTAAACTCATCCTCCTTTTTGAGTCAGCACCGCACTCTAGTTTTCATATTCTCTTTATTTTAGTAGTCATGTTTTTTCCATACTTTCCAGAGACAGTAATTCCTTTTGTGGACTCCTTTTAAATATTCTCTGCAGAACCCAGTGAACGATGCTGGAATCTTGGTCTCACTGAAGTTAGTGGGGAGCTTGCTCCTGTCTTTACTGGGAAGATTTGGCTCTGGTCGAGTCTTTTTGTATGAAGGGGAATAAATCTGTCAGGAGTGGAGTTTCTCAGCGCAATGAACACCTCCCAGTGCCTTTTACACAGATCATACTGTTGTATCCTGTGCCTGACCTACTTTGTTTTAATAAGCTCCTCTGTGTGCAGTGAAAGATAAGAAAAACCACTCTTCCAACACCGAAAATCCGTCCTGTCCATCAACACCTGTGTGCTGCCATGGGTGGAGGCTGATCCTGTGATAAGGGCTGGTTTTCTCTCTTGAGCAAGCAAAACTTCCACAGTCATCCAGTTAGACTCATACTGCGAGGACAGGCACAGGTTGCCCAGAGAAGCAGAAGCTGTGGCTGCCCCATCCCTGGAAGTGTCCAAGGCCAGGTTTAACGGGGCTTGGAGCAGCCTGGGATAGTGAAAGGTGTCCCTGCCCATGGCAGGGGGTGGAATGTGATATGCTTTTAAGATCACTTCTAACCCAAACCTCCTGTGATTCCATGACTGGACCCCTGGACAGTGGTGGGAAGCACAAGCAGTCACCTTCAGGGCCTGGCCATGCACTAAGAATGAGGAGTGGAATTTAAGAAATATGGCAGGGTGTTCCCAGTGTTGGGGTACACAGGGCTCAAGAGGAAGTTTGGAAAGACTCCAGGCTCTGTTTCCACCTCCTCCTGGATGGGCCACGGGCCCGTTTCTCTTTGAAAACTTTATTTTCAGGACACAACTTCCCAGAGCCACCTGGGGCCTCCCAGGGTTTTTGATCCCATGGGACATTACAGACTCTTGCTCCTGCAGAGCATCTACATGCTTGGGCTTCCCACCAGGCTCCAACTGAACACGGGCAACCCCAACTCCAGCACCTCTGCCTTTGGGTGGGCAGGATCGCAGAATCACCGAATATCCTGAGTCGGAAGGGACCCACAAAGATCATCGAGTCCAACTCCTGGCCCTGCACAGGACAATCCCAAGAATCCAAACATGTGCCACGTTCAAACATTTCTTGCACCCTGTCAGGCTTGGGGCCACGACCACTTCCCTGGGGAGCCTGGATGTCCTATCCTACCCAAATATACTATGTTCCCTCTGAAAATCCCAGCCTTTCTTGGGAAAGCCTCCTGCACAAACTGTGCTAGATATGTCAGGGTGGGTGTTACAGCTCTCATTGTCAGAGGCATCCCTGAGACAACCCCTCCGAGTTCAAAGCATTTCAGCAGTGGAGAAAAGCTGGTTTGGCTCCCGAAATAGCTCCCACACGCAAGGCAGGGAATGACAAAGCTCATTACCTGGGTCATGTTCTGGGGTGTAGCTGGCAAATTCCTTTGTGAGACAAAATCCTGTCTGCTATAAAATGCCCTTGACCAGCTCTAAACCTGTTTTTCCTGGGCTGGAAAGACATGGGAGCATAGGCAAACCTGGCTGAGCAGTGTGGAGGTGAGCAGGACGTTTGGCGTAAACAAGAATGCAGAATCAGGATGAAAACTTCTTGAGATTTCCTCCTTCTTTCTTTTGTTTTAGCTTTGCCAGTGAATCCAAGTCAGAATTTTTTCTTTATTATTTCCCTCTTTTTTCCCCCCTATTTATTTATATGTTGTCTTCTTTATTTTTTTTTTTAAGAAGATGGGGAAATAAATAAATAAAGGTAACAGTGTGGAGGAGAGGGATTTGCTTTTCACGTGCTCCCTATTTTGAAGACACAGGGATTTTCCAGATGTTGCTTTGATTGCCTCAGCCTTGAGGATGAGAGGTGGAAAAAAAGAGCATTATTTCACCACTGAAAAAAATGTGATGGTCGGGGTCTGCATGAGGTTCGTTCCAGCTCTGATCCTGCCTGACTTACACCCCAACTTACCTTCATTTCTTTTCCTCACCCGAGGTGGCCTTGAAGCAGCAGGATAACCCAGTGCTCCAGTAACACTGGCTCAGGGCCTGATCCTGGCTCTCTTGGGATCACTGGATAAGTTCCTGTCCACAGGCTGTTGCAGGAGGATGCTCCTCCAGCCTGGAGAGCCTCACAACTTGCACTGACCACAGCCTTTTTACAGGTCTGAGACTGCTGCTGGTCTGTGAGTAAATGCAAAGAGCTTTCCCCTGGAGCAGGGGACAAGAGGAGCAGCAGCTTCTGGGTGGGAAGGACATGGAGACATAAATAAGGTCTCTGACAGCCTGTGGTGGAAATAGCTGCTTGCAGGGTGTCATCCACAGCCAAGCTGCACCTTAGAGCCCCCTTGGCAGCAGCAGCTGTGACCCACAAGCTGCTTCTGGATCACAACAGTCCAGTTTGGGAGGAAGGATCAGTGGGATTTAAGGAACCAGTTTAGTGGTTCAACAAAAGCCCAAAACAAGAACTGAAAATTAGGCACAACTTGAAGTGCTTTGTTGAGTGGGGCTGGAATATCCCACCTCACTCACAGACTTTGATGAATCAAGACCTCATTTTCTCACCCAGCTATGATGGAAAGTAGTGTGACATCTGCACGAAGACAGTCTGGTCCATTTTTTGTTGTTAATGTGCTGAAGCAGCTCTGAAGATGAATTTAACCCCTTTTTGTGGTGAGAAATGAGACATTCCAGAAACCACGAGAATCCACAAAGGTTGGTTCTGACTCCTGGGAATGAGATCCCAACGTGTCTTCAGGGTCAGCAGCGCCTTTGTTTGCTGTTACTGATGTTAATGTTTGGTCCTGTGGGACATCTTGGGTTCATGTTCTTTCCAGTTAATCACAGCCTTTGTGTTGTCTCCCCTTTGCTGGGGGAAAAGGCTAATGCAACACTCACTGTGCTCCAGCTGCTGGCTGGGAATTGTCAATAGGTCATAAATAAACCTACCACTGCACAGGAAAGACAATGAGATTATACATCCTCCTACTACTGCCAATTACAGTAAGAGCAACAATTATAAGGTAGCACTCCTACAGCTACCCTGGGGAGAAAATGAGAGGAAAATGTTCCATTAGCCTAATGAAGAGAGTGTGGTGGAGCTGCAGTCAAATTTTCTCACTATTAGCCCTGCCTGTGTGCCACTAACACACGAGGGAAGCAGGAGTCATAGGGTAACAATTAAACTTTCTGACAATTAACCCCTACAAGGTGCATGCCTCTAATCTGATGAGGAAATTAAAAAGAGGCACGGTCACATTTTCTCACCATTAGTCCCCGGAATGTACAATGTGGCATTTGCAGGTGACAATGAAGGTTTCTCACCACTGAGGCCTGGGAAATGCCCCGTGTGTCGCAGATTTGGAGTTAAATGCTCTTGGGAGCGCTGGGGGTGACAAAAAGCCGTGTGGAGATGGGTTAAACCCCCTCTATTTAACACAGAGGAAAGAGTTACTGGTACATTTCCTCATTAGCTGGAGGAAAGGATGGATTCGCTGCTGGGAATCCTCTGGTGTCCAGCCCCTGTGATATCCCCAGAGGAGGAGAAAGATCAACTCTGGGAGCAGCAGTGGGAAATATAGAAAATATCTTGCTGGATTAATATTGGCATAAGCACAACTGGAACCCTGACTGGCAGCACCCACAGGCTGCACCAAGAGCTGCTTCATTTCTCGTGGCGTGATTTGGTCAGTGCAGCTCAATATTTTCCAATTTTTCCCCAAATATTGCTGTTTCCAAGACTTTTTAAAGCAAGGGGAAGAACTGTGGTATCCTGAAAACCTGCCTGCTAGGTATTCTGTTTTTAATGGTGTGTTGCAAACCACAGTTCAATTTTCACACCAAAAATCCTGGGATAGAATTCAAACCCTTCCCTTCCCCAGCGTGGACCCAGGCCCGCTCTTCACGTTTTTCATTTCTGCTGTTGCCTCTGTGACAAGTTGATATCAGCTTGAGGATCACAGTCAGCAGCCAGATTGGCATCTGGCTGGGGGATTTGGCCTGGGGTGGGGATTGGCTTTATTTCCACACCCCATAAAATGTGAGAAGGGAAAAACCTGTTTTCGGACCTCACACAGACTTGTGGTGTTCGAGTATCTCGACACCACTCAGGCTGCAACAATTATCTTCAAAAAGCCTCTCTGAGGAGGATGTCAAGACCCTCCTTGGGATCACTTACAGATCCTTCCCCTCAGGGGAACAACAACCACCCCTTTACCACAGGGGTTCCTGGCCGGCAGGGCTCTGGGCACCTTTGGTCTGGAAGCCACTTCCTGGAGCAGGAGCAGGAATTAGTCCCCTGTGTTGTCAGATCTGTGGGGTCTTGTAGCTGCCCCCTGTTCAGTCTGCTCAGGACTATGTGCATTACAGGTCTTGCCCCACATCTCAAGAAGGTTTGTGGCACTTTCCCAGCACAGGCTTTTTGAGCTGGCCCTTGCTGGGAGAGTCAGCTGAACCATCCTGTGTCTGCCATGGAAGGAGTTGTAAAAGCAGGAAAATCAGCCCCTTGTGCTTGACCTGGACACGGTTCTGAAGCACAGCCCAGTCCCTGGATCCCTGGAATCTGCCTGTGGGTCTCCCCATACCTTGTTTTGGACCCTGGGCACAGGCTGGGGCCAATTCCTCTTTCACTGCCAGTCCAAGCAGTGGGATCTGCTATGCCAGCCCCTTCCTCACTGGGGCTGAGACAACCACCCTGAGATGGCTGCTGCCTTGCCATTTTGGGGAGTAGCCATGGATTAAGCCATGCTAATTCCCTTGTACAGCTTTAGATCATCCTCCCCTAAGCTACACTGAACCACAGTTTTTGTAACTTGCTGCTCAGCAGAAGGGCAAAAGCAATTTTTGCAGAATTGTCATAAGTTTTTGCCGTGCCTACAAACACAAAAAGACTCTCCATCCCTCTCTTTCCCTTTCTTTCCCACTGTAAGTTCTCTGTCTTCCAAGATGTCCATCACTGCTACAGATTTACTATATTTTTGGTAACTCATTTCTGAGTGTAAAAGAGAATTTGGCATCCCCTTATTTATGTGACATTGGGAATGAGAAGCAGGATGGGAGCTTCAAAGCCAGCGGAGAGGTTTAGAAGCACAAAAGAATGACAGCTAAATCCTAATTACCTGCTCAGAGAGGATGTCCCAGCACAGCCCCTGGATGACTTGCCACCAGGGTGAGACCTGCCCGAGCTCAGCTGCTCTTGAACCTCATTTTTGATGGAAGGAAGATGAAAACCTGTAAAAGAGGTCAGAGCCAAGCATTCCTTGGATTTGGCTCGGTCTGGACGGTGAGGATGACCATGGCACAGCACAGAACATGGGGAAGTGTAGGTCCAACCTGTGGAATCAGCTGGTTTTGGCCACACTAAGAGCTTCTCTTGCTCTGTGGGTGATGGTGTTGCCCTTCACCTGCTCCTCAGGGTTAATACCTCGAATTTGGGTGCTTTAGAGAAAGCTCTGTTGCTTGACTCCCAGTACCATGGAGCAAGAGGGATTCATTGTCAGAAACTGGAAAAGCACTAAGGTGGAAAAATCTCAAAGACCTACCCAAATATTCCATTCATTGACAAGGAAAATCATATCAGGATGGGAAGCTGGAGCAGGAGGGAGCTGGAGGAGGGAGATGAGACCATGTTGGACTCCTCCAGAGAATCCTTTCCTCACTTAGAGGAATCCTTTCCTCAGTTAGAGGCAGTGGGGCTAAAAACTTCACTGCTCTGAGTGATTTGTGTAGTAATTTCAGAGCTGACAGGCACTACATGGCAAATCTGAATTCCACTTTTAGCCCTGTTAAGAGATAAGGAATAGTGATTATTATAATTACGACGTGGTTACTTTATTGGTTAAATTAACATTCCGTTGTTGGGGTTGCTGTGCAATATACAATATTATTTTACCTACTGTGCCTTCAAAGTCATCTTGTCACAGCAACAGCATGGCAGCATGGCAAAAGCCTTTTAACAAGTAGGTAAATACATGCCTTTGGGGAAGTCAGAGTGATAATTATGTCAGCTTCAGTACATTTGATAGTGAAAAAAAAAAGAGGCTAAAAATAAGCTGAAACATAAAATGATAGAAAATATTGAATGCTTGAAATAAAGCCACTGGAATTAAAAAGGTACAAAAGTATTTAATACTCTGGGCTTACTCTTTGGACCAGGTGTCAGGAGTCCAACTATTCAGACTGCTGGGTTGCTTTAGGTTTACAAGGGTGTGCAAAGGGATCTTACAGATCTTCTCTGGGGATAAAGAGAGATTTATTGATAATTCCATCTCAGTTCTAGAATCACAGAATCACAGAATGGTTTGTGTTGGAAGGGACCTTAAAAATCATCCAGTTCCACTCCCTGCCATGGGCAGGGACACCTTCTACTAGATCACATTGCTCCAAGCCCCGTCCAACCTGGCCTTGAACACTTCCAGGATGGGGCAGTCACAGCTTCCCTGGGCAACCTGTGCCAGGGCCTCCCCACCCTCACAGGGAAGAATTTCTTCTGTATATCCACCTAAATTTCCCTTCTTTCAGTTTGAACCCATTACTCCTTGTCCTATCACTCCAGTTCCTGATGAAGAGTCTGTCTCCAGTGAGATCATGTTGTTCCATACACGACCATGTTTTGCAAAAGAAAACCAGGGGACACATTTCCTCTCTGTCCATCCTTCCTTAGTGCATGGGGACGCTCGAAATTTGCCTGCAGAATCCAATTTATCTGGGCACTGACAGGAGCATCTGTAGATTTTTGCTTGAGCAAGTTGTTTGGTTGGGTTTTTGTGAAATTTGATGGTAGTGTTGTGCCAGACATGAAGCAAATCTGGGACATGATGCAGCTTTGGGGCTGCATCATCTCCCAGACACAAGAGGGGAAGAGGGAACATGGAAGGGAAGTGACAGAAAGGATGTTTCATGCCAGTTTTGAATCACCAGAAGGAAAACAAAGCAACACCTCCTTGTAGACACGTGAGTCTTGCAGCAGTAGCTTTGCTGGCTGGAGGGGTCTCCTTGCAGCTCATCCTGGTGCAGCTTTGGAGATCAAGATGGACCTTGGCCATCACCCAAAGGCTGGCTGAGTGTGCCATCAGCCTCTCAGCATGAGTTGGAGTTGGCATGGCTCATTCTTAGTGCTTGCTTCCTGGGAAGAGCCAGAGCGAACACCCATGTGTTTGCTGCAGGATGAACCTTGCTGAGTTGCTTTGGGGCTTTCCTGCTGCTTCTGGAATGTGAGCCAAGAGAGATGTTGTGGAATGCTCCCGTTTGGGATCTACAGGCAAAAGATCACCCACGAAATGCTCTTGTCCCTGCTAGAGGAAGAGGTGGCCAAGAGCACCCAGCACAGAAATCCTAACCCTGGGGTCTGGGCTTAGCCTGGGACTGAGATCAGCACTTTCCTGACCCAAGGACTAAGGATTGGCTGATGCCCTTTCCATTGTCTTTCCTGCCACTCTGCCCCCAGATGTCAAGGAGAAGAGAAGGAAACTCCAGAAAGATTGGAAAATTCTCTCTGTGAACAAGCACTCCCTCGGCTCTTGTCCATGGGCCAGCAGGAACAAGCGGCAGGAGAGAGCAGAGGGATTTGGGGCTTAGCTTTCCCAAATAATTGACAAGGACAGAGCTGGACTGGAGGTCATTAACTGTGGAAAACATCAACACCAGACCTGCTCTCTGCCGTGTGTCCATCACACAAGAGCCCAGGAGGAGAGTGGCAATGGGAATTGTCCCTCCACAGCAGCTATCCCCAGATTTCTAAGGCAGAGTCCTGGAGATGGTGCTCCCTGCTTGGACATCTGAGTCCTCCTCAGAAACACAAGTGCTGGTGTGGGACCTGCTGCATCAGAGCCAGCACTGCCACGAGAGAGGTACTTGCAGTTTAATCACTCTGATTATTCCTCCAGTTGAAACCATTCACTTGGCTCCCAGCTGAGCATACTCCCCTTTTCTTTCCCCCAACATTTTATCCTACAGGTGAATCAGTGCTTTATTTAAATAAAAGCTGTGACATAAGTTAGAAGAGGGAAGTCTCATGACGTGCACATGATTTCCTTGCTCATCTCCACTGCCCCAGCACAGTTTCCCCTTCCTCTCCTTCTCCACTGCTTATGAAAGCCAAAAGGTTCAGTGGAAATTGCAGCAATGAACATGCAGTTATTCGTTTTACAGGCTAATGAGCATATATGATCACATATATTCAATTACACAGCAACACACAATTAAACAATACACACACACAAGTTTGCATCTGTATCAAGCTTTGATTGGACACTTTGAATGGATTGTGCCCTGGTCTCCAAGAGGGAAAGCAGGAGGACTTTTGCATGAAGCACATGCCAAGTGATCCATTATGCATAAAATGACATTATTTTTCAAGAAAACTTGATTTAGAATCACGAAAAATCCCCCATAATATGCTTTTTCCTTAAAAGGGGTCCTGGGGGACAAAAGCTTTCTCCTGAGGGCAATCTTCAAAATCTGAGTTTCCTTTTCATTAGCCTAGGAGTGGGAAATATGATTTTATTGTTTTTTTTTCCCCCACAATAAAACACTTGTTTCTACTACTCTTCCCTCCAAACGGTGCAGCCCATCCTGAGAGGCTGGAGATGAGACTAATCTACCTCCAACACTCCAATAAATAAAATGTAAATGTTTGCCATAATAATGCCCCCATTGTCAGCACCATCCCGGGATTTTTCAACCTCTGACTCCCGGCAGTGACCGGCTGAGTAGCAACAGCCGAGTGCTGAAAGAATTTTTCAACAGCAATTTGCTTGTTCCAATTTGCTTTTCAGGGCTGCTGCTCAGGATTGCTGGCCAGGCTGTAAAAGGATCTCGTCCTATTAATTTGGCCCAGCTTCTCCTCTTGTTCCCGTCATATTCAGTTTCTCCGGGAGTTCCAGTGAGTAAGTTAATTGAATTGGAAGTGCCACCGGGAGCCCGCCTGCGGATCTACGGTTTCATGTAGGAAAGCGGCTCCCTTCGGCCGCAGAAACGGATCCGTGCACCTGTTGAGAAGGTGAAGAAATGTCTGGAGATGACTTATTCCCCTGATTCTCCTCTCAAATTGGTCAGACAATAACGCTCCCTTCATCGGGCACCGGTTATTCTTCAGCCAGTTCCGTGGACAAACGAGACTGAGGAGCATAATTGATGCATTGGGAGCATCAGCGATTTGAAAAGTGATTTTGCGGGAATGGATTGATGTTATTTCATGCTGCTTGTTCTCTCTGTGTCTGTATTAGCCATGTGAAGTGTTATTTTTCTAATTGCTTAGCCTGCAATCTCAGCTCACCCTCTGGTGTCAATAAATACGATGATGCCTGAGCTGGATTCTACTGGCTTTAAGTTAAGCCCAGGGTTAAGTATGGACACACTTTTTCTGCCAATCAGTAGAAAAGCGGAGACAAAAATCGTAGTTCATGCTTGCTATTGCATTTTTAGTGAGGTTTAGGGGTGAAAGGTGCATAATGCCGCACTCCTGAGTCTTGAAAATTCTTCTGAAAACTGGAAGAAACCTTGGAGAAGTCCTGCCAGTGCCAAAGTGATTCCATAGCAATTTGTGAAAATAATCCCGAGTCCGTTTCAAAGCTTTGCCACCACTTGTAGCCACCAGAGGTTTTCCCAGCATGATGTACCTCTGCTCACCTGGAACATCCCAGGGAGCTGCTGTGGTCCAGGATGGGGGCAGGTCAGCTCCAGGCTTGGAGGGGAGCAGAGCTGCTGTGGCATTAAGCTGAGAATGAGCCTAAATATTTGCAAAGGCCAAGCTGTGGTAACAAAGTGATTCCCAGCCCTCTTCCATCCCCAAATTTAAGCTACCCCCAGCCAGACTGAGGAGATGTGTACCTGGATGAGCAAAAAATGACAGAATAAAAGAAAAAGGGTGAGGACCAGGATGACAGTGGATCCAAGGCAGCAGAGCAAAGGTGGCTGTAGTGCTCACGCCACAGATGGGTGCAGCAAACCAGTCACACCAGTGAACCACAGAATCATAGAATGGTTTGGGTTGGGAGGGACCTTAAAAATCATCTCATTCAAAACCCCCTGCCACGGGCAGGGACACCTTCCACTATCCCAGGTCACTCCAAGCCCCATCCAACCTGGCCTTGGACACTCCCAGGGATGGGGCACCCACAGCTTCTCTGGGCAACCTGTGCCAGGGCCTCACCACCCTCGCAGGGAAGAAGTTCTCCCTTATATCCAACCTAACCCTGCCCTCTGACAATTTGAAGCCGTTCCCTCTTGTCCTGTCACTCCAGGTCCTTTGTGAAAAGTCCCCCTCCCCAAAAAACCCCGTGAACCAGTGACCTGCAGAGAGCCCAGGTACTACATAAATAAATGACACATCCGAAGTCCTCCCTTCCTGCCGGGCTGGTTTTGGAGCTGGAGCGCTGGTTTGGTGCCACCACCGGGGGGCAGAAACGGCCTTTGGAGAACATCAGCCTTTCCCAGGAAAACTGCAGCAGTGCTGAAGGAAAGTTCTTCCTTTATTAATATATCCCTGCCCTTTATTGATATTGGGAGGTTGACCTACTGTTCACTGCATTGAAAACAGAGCTCTGTAAGGTGGTTTGAGGTATTTGGCCTCTAGAAATACTGCTGAGGGTCGAAAAACAAATTATTTGTACTTCAGGGATGTTGGAGAAGTCTTCTGGTTTTCAACAAACCCCTATTTATTAAGAAATTAATCAATTCAGCACCAGCTTACTATGATTAATCAGTAAATAGTTTTTAATGTAATCGGAATAGACTATCATCCCATGTTATGTATTTGATGAAAATTTGTTATTGCTCACTTTGGGAAAAACAAAAATTGATAAATTGGTAAATATCATACAGATATTATGCCTCAAGATATTTCCCATCTTAGTTATATCCTTATATACTGTATGTACAGGAACACAGACTCACACAACACTGCAAAGCAAGAACAGCCCCTCCACATTTTTAATTTCACTTAAAACATGAGGCACTTTTTGTGTCTCATATAAATACAACCCAATCTTTCTAAATAATTTAATGCAGTCATTAGCTAAATCTAGTCATCAGTTATCACTGATGAGGCAGTACAGAGATCAACATGGGCTTTATGGGTCTTTGCTTTGACTGCTTGCAGTCCCCGTGTTGTATTTATTATGCTCCAAGATTAGGCAGACAGCAATTTGGGCTTATTTTCAAATATAAATTTCTCTCCCTCACTGGCTTGTCATGGAGTTCATATAGTAAATATAGTTTATATAGCAAATACAAAAAAACACCTTAAACCCCTCCCTTTTTATTTTTACCAACTGGTAAGTACGTGTAACGTTATGTTTACTAGAAAGACCCTAAAGCCTCGCAGACTATCACGTTACTCCAGATTTTGGCATTTCTTAAAAGGGATTTCTCTCTGAAAGCCACTACACTGTAATGGCTCTTGAGAAGCTGTTACTGTCTCGAGTGCAAATCCTTCTTAGTTTGTGTATTATTGACCTGATCAAGTGTGATGGGGGCCTTCGACGAGCCTTCGGGGGGATTTTGCGGCTGTTGCGGGCGAGGAATCCCGCAAGGAAATATTCACTGGAAATTAAAATTTCTCTGCCTGTGGCAGGGGGGTTGGAAAAGGATGAAATTTAAGGTAGGTCCCTTCCAACTCAAACTATCCTGTGATTCTATAAAATGGGAGTGAACGGTGAGGGGGTGCTATTGGAGTGAGGGGACCCCAGCGCAGGCTCCGGCCCCTTCACATGGATCTCCCTAAAAATCTAAATCATTTGATATGAAGGAATAAGGAAAAACAATAGCAACATATCTGGATGGTTTACAGTTTGCCCATGGAACATAGAAAAATCCAAATACAGCCCCAATTTTGCAAGGACCTACATGCACTGTTATGCTTTGGGAGGTTGATTTGAACAGATCCTACGCACAAGGAATTTGTTCAAGGATATCTCAGGATGGGCAAAATCCTAAAAGTGGAATCAAATAATTTTCCTCCCCTCTTTCAGACATATTTACATACAAACAACCCCCCTAAAATCACTGGCCTGGGAGCAAAAATCCTGGCAGCCACTTTAACCGGGAAAAGAATCCCACAAATGATATTGTTCCGCCTCTCCCTTTGCTATAAGAAAATACAGCTTTATGCCCAATCCCGTAATCAGCTTCTCACGGGCTGACCCAGCTAAGCCCTGGATCAGGACCGTGCTCCCGTGGTGCTGTCTGGGTCGCTGCAGCATTTTTGCAGTTTAGGCTTCCACGAAATGATGTCATAATTCAGCAAAAAGAAAACACAAGCAAAGGAAAAAAAAGATATTATTTCAGATGTCAGGTAGCCCCGCAGCAGAGGCCTGAATTTTTTTCTGTTTTAGGGTATGACTGTTGTCATCTCTAGTGATGTGTTTTCCTTCATGAATAGGTACAAAAATGTTGTACTGTGTCTGCTGGAGGTATAAATATACATCTAATGGTATAAACCTGCCCAAAATGATCCCAAAGAGCCCCAGGTACAGCAGCAGGTGAGACCCGGTGTTCCAAAGATAAAGGTCAAATAAAAAAAAAAATATTAACAAACAGCCTTCCAGTTTAAAGGGACTTTTTTTTTTTTTTTTTGGAAGGATTACATTTTAAATTCTGATAAATCAGATTTAGGAGTTACTGAAAGTGAAATGGATCCAACCCTCTTCTGAATTCACTTTAAATAGCTGCATTATCAGATTATAAATATGTCATTTTATATTATTATATGCATTTATAGAATATATATTTTATATTTTATCTATATAAATATATTTAAAGAAATACAAATACATAAAATATATATAAATATATATAAATATGTGTATAAAAGTATATATATAAAATAGATATATGTAGTCACTGGAGAAGTAGAGAAGGGTTTTTTTTTTTAGCAAAAAAGCAAGGTGAATCTCAAGGAATAACCCTGAACAGCTTAAAACTGGAAAATATCATCCCTCATCTGCTTTTTCAAGAGCAAAGACCTCTCACAGACACCACGTGCTAATTTGAAATAAGAAAAGAGTGAGGGAAAACGTGGCTGAAAGTGGGTCCCAGCAAAAACCCCAGGGAGTGGGAATATCCCGGGTTTGGAGACGACGTCTGCGCCGCGCGTCCCGTTCCGTCGGGACCAGGCAGCATTTGGAATTCAATTGACTTTCTAACTTGGGAGACAGGACTTTCCATCTTCAAATGCTGCAAATAGATTGCATTCTTGGCCCTTCCCTTTGAACGGTTGGGGAGAATAAACGCACACCCCGGTCGTGTTCTAGTGATCTCCCTAATCTCGGTTGCACTTTGTCAGGACGAGGTAACTGGTAGTTAAGTGAAATACCTTAGATCAAAGGGGGATTAATCGCCAACTGAATCCTTGCTGAATAAACCTGTCATTCAAGAAAATTATTTCCACTGAACTTAGCAGAGGATTGAAGGTATTTGCATAACAGGGACCCAACGTACTTCAGCCAGGTTAAAAGGTTCCGAATTCAGGCAGTGTTTAGCTTTTTGGCTCCTTTTCCTTTCAGCGGCCCTGTACAATGGTTTTTAATCTGATAATACAGCTAACTATCTAAATGATGTCAGAACAGGAAAGTATTGCAAAGTTTGGCTGAGGGATGGATCAATTTCACTTTCAGTAACTCCTAAATCTGATTTGCTGGAATTTAAGATGTAATCCTTAAAAAAAAAAAGAAGAAAAAAGAAAGAAAAAAAAAAGAAAGAAGTCCCTTTAAACTGGAGGGCTGTTTATTAACATCCTTTTTTTTTTTTATTTGACCTTTGTCTTAGGAAAAGCACGTCTTGCCTGCTGCCACATCTAGGGCTCTTTGGGATCATTTTGGACAGGTTTATACCAGTGTCCACCAGTGGTGCCCGTGGATTTGTGTGCCCATGGATCTGGGCAAACACACACACAGGTTTTCAGGCTTTTTTTTCCCCCGTTTTTAAGCCCATCTTTCTGAGGTCACACTGAATTTGAATGTAAGTGAGAGGGAGATAATTAAATAACGGGACCCAACAGGCTCCCATCATTTTCCAGGATCAGCCTCGGAAGAGATTTAAGCGCCGCAGCCTCGCTCAGGGTTTGTTTTTGTGGTTGTGGCAATGATTTTAAGCCACATGAATTATCCCTGTTTTATGGCTCTGAGTTTTAATGGGGAATTCTTTTCTCCAAGAGGGAAGAGGGGCTCTTCCAGACAGCGGATTTTTAATCTGTGCTATAAAAAACAGGAAGAACAGCTAAAAATACACACATTTCTGGAGGATGCTTTATGCCACCTCCCTCCCCAGTCTTCCCGGGGTTCATCTGCGAGCCCTCCCACCTCTCCTACCTTTCAGGCATGTGGAATGATGTCAGGCTACATGGAGGACGTCAGGTTTCATAATCAGATTTTGACAATAAATGGAATTTAGGCACTTCTGCATCCAGCTCGAGCCCGACACCATTCATTCCTTGGGTGGGTGCAGCTCATATTCATCGCAAACTCAAAGCATCTTTCAAGTAAAAAAAAATCGCAAAGAATGGTTATCAAAGAAAATGAATAAAATCCATATTGAGATAATTTTTTAGAAAATGATTGAAGTTTTAACCCAAGAAAGGACTCTTAGAGTTTCTTATAGCTTAGAATAAGAACGTGTCAATCACGATTAAGCTTCTGGAATTGGAATCCCTTTGAAATGCAGCTGTTTCTTCTTTAATTGTGGCAGCGGACTCAAAAGAAAAGAAAGGTCCAGCCTTAAAGATGAGTAAGGAATACAAAATAGCTCAGGATTAGTTGTGGAGTTCAAAGGTCGCTAATTACACTAAGGAGTTCCCAGACACAGGGAAAACATTAAACAGGTCACCTACCAAACGGGAAACAGACTTTGACTTCAAAAAAAATAAAGAAAAAAGGGGGTGGGTGGGTGGGGAAAAGATCTTGAAAAGATAGGTTTCTAGAGAAAATCAAAAACCGACCAGCTGATCTCATTGGGAAGAAAATGGGTTGGGTTTAGTTCTTTGCTGTTACTATAGATGGCATCAGGCTTTCAAAAATTCATCTAGAGCTCAACCAGGTTTCCAGGAGGAAAAGCAAGAAGGGGGAAAGGGGGCAGGCCAGTGCCTTAAAATACCTGAATTTCAGTTGAATTGTGGGTGGGGAGTCCTTGGAAAAAAAGCATCCATGAGGGTTGAGACCTCCCTGTGGTATGTGACTCGGTTTGTTGAGGATGTGGCATCTTGGTGAACAGGTGAATCTTTAATGGGAATCCTCTTGGGAGAGTCTTACAGCCCCTTTGTGGGCAGTGAGGTGAGGGTTGGGGTGCAGTGGGACATCCCACCCCCCTGGGAGAAGCACAGGTCCTCTGTTTTCCAGCTCCTCCCTGACCCCATTGACTTGGGATAGACTGGTGAGGCTGCTGTCCTTCCAGACATCTCACACATGCAGCAGCTCCTTATAGGCCAGCACTCAGGTTCCTAAGATGCTGATTTTCCTCTGGAGTCCTCTGGGGAATATGCAGCTGGTTGTCCTGTCTTCTGGAGGGCTGCTGTAAGCTATGAACATCTGGCCCTTTGGATCTGGCTGTGGGTGGAGAGAGGCAGTGGTTTATTGCCATCCTGCCCACAAGAGAGAGAATTCCCATTTCTTTAGGGGTACAGAGCCTTTTTTTCCTCTCAAATCCTGCTCCCCTGCGTGAATTACCATCTTATTCCTGTCAGCAAATTAGTGCATCTTTAACATGGGATTTGTGGAAATAAGAAAGAAAAACTCAAGAAAATCAAGGAGATGCACTATTCAAGTGGCCTGTGCTGGGCCCATACAGGATCCTGTTGTGCCCCTGGAATTTTTAGCATTGATATCCATGGGAGTCACTGGGAGTTAAAACTCTGTTCTCTGTTTCCTGCACCTCAATAACTTTGGGATGCTGCACTGGGTTTGTGCGGCAAAGCTTTGGTAGCAGGGGTGGCTTCTGTGAGAAGGTGCCAGAAGGTTTTCCCGTGCCCTGTGGAGCCAATGCCAGCCAGCTCCAGGACAGACCTGCCACTGGCCAAGGCTGAGCCCATCAGCAACAGCAGCAGCACCTCTGGAATAACCTATTTAGGAAGGTGAGGAAAAAAACATGGGAAGTTCAGTGGGAGAGAGGATTGAGGATATGTGAGAGAAACAGCTCTGCAGATCCCCAGGGCAGCGCAGAAGGAGGGGCAGGACGTGCTGCAGGTGCTGGAGTAGAAATTCTTCCACAGCCTGTGGTGCAGCCCATGGAGAGGCAGCTGTGCCCCCGAAGCCCATGGAGATCCACGGAGCAGCAGAGATCCAGCTGCAGCTCCTGAAGGAGCCCGTGCTGGGCTGGGTGGATGCACCCAACTCAGGCTGTGACCCCAGGGGAAGCCCATGATGGAGCAGGGTCCTGGCAGGACCTGTGACCCCACAGAGAGGAGCCCAGGCTGGAGCAGGTTTTCTGGCAGTACTCATGACTCCATGGGGAACCCACTCCGGAGCAGCCAGTTCCTGAAGGACTGACCCTGTGGGAGGGACCCACACCGGAGAAGATCATTAAGAACTGCAACCGGTGGGAAGGACCCATGTGGGAGAAGTCCCTCCTCCTGTGGGAGGGATGTCATGCTGGAACAGGGGAGGAAAGTGAGGAGAAGGGAGAAGAGATAACGTTGTGATGAACTGACCACAGTCCCCATTTCTCATTCCTCTGTGCCACTGGGGGGAGGATGCAGAGAAATATGGGAATGAAGGAAGGGTGAGGCAAAGATCTTTTAAGATTTGGTTTTATTTTTCATATCCTACTCTGATTTGATTGGTAGTAAATGAAATTCATTTCCCCAAGTCGAACCTGAGTGATCTCCCTGTTCTTATGTCCCGTGTCGTAATTTTCCCTCCCTGTCTTGCTGAGGAGAGCAATGACAGAGTGGCTTTGATGGGCACCTGGTGTCCAGCCAAAGTCAACTCACCACAGGGGATGTGAAGGGAATGCAGTTCAGGAACAACTCCAAGGTGCCTCTGTGGGATTCCCACTGACAGTCATACAGGCCTATGACAGCTCTTCCAAGGAACCTTGCACTTCCCAAACTGGGATCCACAAAACTCCCATCTAATGTCTTCTTTAGGACTGAGGGCTGCAGGGATTTCCTGTCCTGGTGCTCTCAGGATAGTCTGCTTTGTCTGGGCTTGGTTTTCTCCACTCTAAAAGATGATGGAATATGCACTTGTATTTTGTCCATCCTCTAAGGGATGAGAGAACGAGGAGGTGGTGAAGGAGTCAGCAGGAGTAGTGAGGGACAAACATGGACTTACTCACAAACTCTCATGACTTAAATCTCAGCAGGGCTTGTACAAACAGGACAAAGTGTGGCAAATTCCTAGGACAGTGTGAATAAACAGAGGACAACTGCTGTTGAATGTTTAATGCCTTGTTGTTTCAATGTTTACTGTTAACAAGTGGCCAAAGTAGTTAATGCTGGAAAAGACTGTGAAAAAATGCAGTGGAGGGAAGGGCTGAATTATGTAAAAAAGTGGGTCCTTCCAAATTATTATGAAGGAATAGAGTTTAACCCAAACACTTGAGGAACTGGCTGTCACCAAATACCTTGGGATCCTGGGGGGAGGGAAGGGCTTCCAGAAAACTGGGAAAGCACCAAATTGCTGATAAGTGATCAGCAACAGCTGGCACAAATTTGACCACATGGAGCCCTGTTAGGTAGACTAATTCCCTCCTGTGGTGAGAGGAACAGGCCCTGGGAATTTGGAGGGGAAATTTGTGTCACACATGGACACTGGTGATGGTTTGACTCTGCCTCCCAACTGGACAAGCAAACTCAGGAGACAGATTGAGGTGACAGTGGATGGATGGTGTTCCCTCCGCTGTGGGTTCCTGGTGCCGTCTTTCTTCTGGTACAATTCAGGATTTGGAGAAGGAAGACTGCACATGAGACACCTGAAGAGGTTCTTCTCCTCACTGTGGCACCTTGGTACAACCCTTTGGGCTCCACACTTTGAGGGAGGAGGCAGGTTACACCAGTGCTCCCTAAGCCACATATTAGGAATTTTTGAGACTCCTTGGTCCCCTTCTCCTCTCACTTTGCATCATGTATCTTCTCAGATCCACACCTTGGCACCTGCTTGTGCTGGAACATCTATTCCTCCCCCCAAAAAAACCCTCATTTAAACCCTGATGGTTTGAACAAGGGCTTCAGCACTGGCAGTAGTTGCTGCTTCTCAGCCACTGCACCCTCTGGGACCTTCAGTGCAAATTCCCCATTTCCTTCCACAAAGTTTTAAGTAAAACTTGGTGACTCCAAAACATGTTTGATGAGGGCTTCCCCCTCACCACTGGATTTGGAAATCTCAGCCTTTTTTACTGTGTTTAGTTGGTTATACATGAATTTTGCATTATTTTCATTTCTTAGTGGTCTGTTACAACAATTCTTGTTGCCAACTGAATGTTCACTCTAAAAAGACAGTGTGTATTTGCTTTAAATTAATTTTAATTACCATTTCTTACATTACTCCTAAATTTTAATGAAATGAAACAAATTAATTTAACTAATGAAAGTGAGTTACATAGTAACTTCTTAATATTTATACACATTGTTTTATTTGGGAAAACATCAGGTTGGCAAACCAATGTTTATTTAAGTCCCTACATTTCTTGTTCTCGATTATTTCCATCTTAGTTTTCTTCTGGCCCTCTGCAGTGCAACATGAATTCTGGAGAACTCTTTGGACACTTCTTTTTGAAAGTCTTTAAGTTATCTCCATAGATCCCATACTGTCTATACCTGTGAGGAAATTATAAAAAGAAGCACTCCAAGCAGCAAACACTCTTGTAGAAGAAACAGCATTCTGTGCAAAAGAGAAATATTTTTTTCCCCTTTAACACATTTTTAAAGAAACTGTTGTGTTAAAAACTTGTGGATTTTATTGAAGAGTTAAAGGAATACCACTGACACTCGATGATCTTTGGAGCCCACCAGAACTACTGTTAGATACCAGCTCTGCCATGGAGTCCCCAGTCTCATACGAGCTCTCAGTCATATTAATCAATTTGTGATTTAAGTTTTGAAGGTTTTTGTGGGTTTTTTTTCTCTCTTAAAACAGGAAAAGTGGTCAGACCGTGTAGAGAAACAGTGAAATTGTCTGGGCAACTACCAGGGAACAGAGAGAGAGAG
>JAWWLV010000179.1:60246083-60292747 GCA_035041135.1 Platyrinchus mystaceus
AAACAGGAAAAGTGGTCAGACCGTGTAGAGAAACAGTGAAATTGTCTGGGCAACTACCAGGGAACAGAGAGAGAGAGAGGCAGACAGGTTTAGTCAATTATAAATCCTTGAACTCTTCCAGTGTCCCCTCTTGTGCCTGAGTTGTGACACACCCGAGTTGTGAGCCATCCCATTTACTAAGCCTACTAAGTTTAGTACCAAGCTCACTTTACTGGTTTTCTACCTTACAAACCTTTTTGAAGTATCCAAGAGAATGGGCCCTTCCCAGGAGACAAGTGTAGCCAGCAGGACAGGAGAAAGGCTTCCTCTGACTTCCCCACCCCAGCGTGGGTGTCTCACACTCATTGCACAAGGCTTTTGGATGAAGGTGGGTACCTTTAACCTGGTTTGTTTTGCTGTCTGACCCGTCCATGGTGCTTCTCAAAGAACAGGGTGTTCTTTGGGCACTCACACCTGACAGACACCTCAGCCGAACAGGCAGACAGAGCTGCTTTCCCCACTTCTCTTACCACAGAGCTGTCCCAGAGCACTGCAGGAAGGGTGTGCAGCAGTTCTAACCCAGGGGTTTATGGAGCAAACCCTGATAACAAATCAAAACAGGTGATGGCTTGCATGAAGCTGTAAAAAACTGCTCAGGGCTAGAAGAGAAAAATCACCCAGTCCCTCCCTCCAAACCTGCACTGATGGGTGTGTGCAAAGTGACCCAAAGGCACAGCCCTCCCTTCCTGAGCACTGCAACTCCCACAGCCTTGAGAGAGTCAGAGGGAAACAAAAGGAACAGGATTTGGAAGAACCCCTTGCTGTTAAGTGCAGAGGGTCTCCTGTTCTAACATACTATGAGTTTTGGCAGTCCCATTTCTTCCCAGCGGTTTTTTTGGGTAGCACTTTTTGAGTAAGAAGAGCCATTCCTCCCCAGTGCTGCTGTGCAGAGCTCCCCCCTTTCTCATGGGTAGGTGGAAACCAAACATCAGTGGCCTGGTGGACAGAACATGATCTTTCTTAAGTTCTGTTTCCTGAGTTTGCACAGCAGTTTCAAGCTGGACGGTGTTTCACATGAATTAATCCACCCTTTAGAACATTCAACCAAGCGATTAGATCACTATCTCGATCTAAATTTTTTTTTAAATGATAGCTTGAAACTTTTCTCCTTACATAATCACTAATCTGATTTATCACAGGGTGTACAGTGAAGCAGGAGGCACAGCAGGAGCAGCTGGTGCACATGGTTATTACTCAGCACTCTCTGCTTTTGTGCTGCTCTCCAGGCTCTGTCAGCTCTTCACCAGCCTTTCAGAATCTGCACATTTCCTGATAACTCTCCTAAAGTCCACCTCCTGTGTTCCTGCAGATATTATTCTCAAAATCAGAGGTCTGTCTCTGTAAACTGAGTCCTTTTCCACCTATTTTTTCCAGGGAAAACAGCTCAGTGGTGTTTTTTGGGACCTCCAGCAAACTTGGCTGATCTTGCCTGCTCAGAGCTAGTCTTGTGATTTGAAAAACCAGGTTCACACCTCTGCTTTCAGAGCAAGCAGCTCACAGGCATGTGGGAAAGGGAGTCACCACTTCTGCTGACAGAGGCAATAAAGACTCTTGTATCATCTCCACTTTTAGAGGTGCTGCTCATGCCATGCTGCCCTTCTTAAAATCCTGGCAAATTATTGATAATTTATTGCCAATTTATATGGACATATAAATTATCTATGTGTTCTGTAGGCATCTTGTGAAAATAATAGAACTCCTGCTTTTAACTGTGCTCTTAGTCTGGGGTCTGATCAGATTCTTGTGATTTCAGGACAGGAATAAGATACTGAAACCTTTCCAAACCTGAGAGCTCTCTGATTTACAAAACCAGTGAAGTAACTGGGAGTCCTTTGTCCGTGTCACCAGGAGCTTATATTTTGTACCAGTTAGTGTTACAAGGGAAAGGAAACACAGCCACAGCAAGTACCTTTCAAACTGTCTTCTCTAGGCTGTCATCCAGGACTAAACAATATAAAAACCAACTTACATTTTTCAAAAAAAAAATCTCTTTCGCTTTTCCTCAACAGAAAATTTTAAGGACACACACAAAAGCACAAGTGCTGGAAAACATTTATTTTCACTGTATCATAATCCCATTAACTATAGGCTTTGATTAAATACAAAAATTATTCACAAGCAAATTAGTCAAGTGAGGTTTTGTACACCATGGGCGCTGGTGCTTTGGAATTCCAGAGGTAGTAATCGGAAGAAATCAGTTCTCGGGCTAAAGGGTTAAAAAAAAGGCAGGAAAAATAAGCATTAGAGGATGCCTTACAATCAGACATTCCTTCATCCAACTTAAGTGACTACTAATCCATCCTTACTAGTTTACAGAAAAGGTATAATGGCCTCTTTAAACTGTAAGGCTCTTATTATTATTTGAAAATCGTTTCTGATAATGAGACATTTAAAGTCTCAGCTTCAATTACCTTTACTAATGTATCAGTCATGAGCTTAAAATTCAAACAGAGGTTAAGTCAAAAGCAGGTGGATGGCTTGGATTTTGTTCAATGAATATAAATTGCACACTCAATGTAAGACACACAGGAAGAAAATGCTGCTTTTTCTGCGTTACAATTTAGGGCTGAATGTGCCCTGTCACAAAATTAACAGTGCAGACCACAATTTTCATGAGGCACTTACAGACTTCTGCTGGCATGGCTGGCAGAAGTTGCAGCAGACAGGCAGCTACAAATAAAAATGCTTCCATTAGGCAGAGCTGCTCAGGTTTAATGAGTGCCTTCTGTGTCCCAACTAGTGTAATTTCAGAGAATTTCAACATTAGCTCCATAGTTTTAGTCACTGTCACCCAATTCATAACTTCAATATGCAGCTGCAGTTAAATAAATGACATTTTTAGCAACTCACTTGCAGTAATTTTGGGTTTCCCTGGTACAGAGATCTGAACAGAATGCTGGTCTACGTAACATCCAGTAAGTGTAAAGTCTGGGATCCTAAAATACAGCTACAGAAAGAGAGGGAAAACGTGATCAGGTGCATGTTGCACACCCTTGCTGTGCAAATACCGGCAATCCGTGTTACCAGCTCTTGGTGTGAAACAAACTCCAAAGGGACAGGATGTCCAATCCTCCAAGCAGGGAAACAAAACTCCATGCTGAGAACGAACATTTTGAACCGATGTGTCTTCATAGCCAGCTCAAGGCAGTTAAAAAAGCGCCTGCTAAGGCCTCTTTTCCCAGAGCCTGTGACTTACTTTGACATAAGCAGTGTTCCCAGTGCACACGTAATCCGTGGGGTGCTCTTTGCCTGCGGTGCCAAAGGACACGGTTCCAGTCAGAGAAACTTCCAAAGACTTGGGGAACTTCTGTCCTGAAGCCAGAAACAGGATCTGTTAGAAATGCTCCAGCTGTGCCCACGCTCTGGGGAGCTGCCTGGGGAGGAAGGAGAGTGCACAGGGTGTGTTTCTTACCGATGACCCACACCAGGAGACTCTTCTCCCGGGACAAATCCAGTTGGCCATAACTAACTTTGTACTCCAGCTGAGCAATTGGGCCCCTACGTGTGACAGAGGAGAATGAAAACCACTGGAATTACTACAATTTGATGCCTATTTTGTTAAAGAAAGCAAGCAAATGCTGAAAGACATTATTTATGTGCGTGCAGACAAATCACCCCTACGTGAGCACGCTGCTAATTTAGGAGGAGAAATTACAGAGCAGGAGGGGATCACCGTGGTCTCAGCCCAGGAATCACAAAGGGGTTGTTTATGATCAGCTCACTGAGACTGTTTCACTAACACTATGATCAGCATCAGCAACTTTTCACCTTTAAATTTGCATGATAATTACGTGCCAGTGCAGCCCTGGCAGCTGTCAGAGAGGCTTTAAGTGAAAACTATCGTTTTAATTTGAAATAACTATATTTTTGATAAGCTGATCTGTAGCTGGGATTAGCAGTCTTAAGGAACAGGTAACCCTGGGCTGGAAGTGATCTCGAGGCTTAATCCACCTGGAGGCTTGTGGCATGTGAAAAAAAATCCCCCAGGGAAACAGGATGAGCAACAGAAGCATTTGGAATGTTACCAAATATCCTGGTACAAATCTGTATTCTGGAAATTACAGGAAATCCAAGGGGGCTTCCCAGCATTTGCAAGGTCAGTGTCCACTGGTGATGGAGCACAACCTGTTATATTGACTCCTCACAAGTTCATTTCAGGGAGGTCACAGAGAAATGGAAGGAATTTATTTAGGATTGCTTTATTCTTACCTGTTGAAAAAAGGTATCCGAGCTTCACAGTACTCAAAAGAATTCTTTATGCTTTCATGGAGCTTTAAATTAACTGTTATTTTTATCTGTGATCCCTCTTCAGTGAGTTGATAACATCCCAAAATGGGTGGAACAGGAACCTGGAGAAAACTGTATTCATTCTCAAGATATATTAACACCATCACCATAAGATCAGTTATATACTGTTTACATTGCTGAAGTACTTAAAAAACCAAACATATTGATTACTGACTGTGCCAAACTCTTCAAGGCTGCTTGCAACACACAGATTTGTGGTACATGCACTTGACATCTCAGCCTGGGTGTATTTTGTCTAATTCAGGCATTTAAGTGGTTCATTTAAAGTTAGAGCAGTGTTGTCAAGAAATCAAAAGTACAGCAACTCCTGAAATCAGGCAACTCAAGTACTGCAGTGCCTTCCAAGCAAAAAACACTTAATAATATAAAAAACATTTTACTACTTGTATTGGACTCAAACTCATCCCCACACCTTCAACAACACAGGGGTTTTTATTCCCATTTGAAGACTCAAAAAGAACGATGGTCAGGGATGTCCTTACCTGGGAAGTGTAGTAACACAAGTTGAAGGAATCTGAAGGAGGAATGAAGGGAAATTTGTAAGGTCCATTGTACACAGAATCATCCAGTGGCACAGCACTACAGGACATCAGCATGGCAGGGTCAATGGAGGTCACACAGTGATGGATCACGATATCCTGGAGTGGAGGAGCATTGGTTGGGAGATTCAGGGTGAGGGTTACCTTTGGTGCAGATCCCTCTATGTCACACTTGAAAAAACAAAGTCAAGAAGTTATTCTAAAATACCTTCATCAAGTCATAATTAGATGTTCAAAAATATTACTCATTTACAGCTTTCAAGAAAAAAAGCCCACACTCAAAATTTTCACCTTAGTGCTGATAATCAGTATTGAGACATTAATATCACACACTTGGTGACAGTCTAATTAATTCAGTCACTTCTACAACATCCACTTAATGGATTCCAGCCTGCTATTAATGGTCACTGTGAGATATTTTAATATTAAACAATGCCCAGAGAGGCTGTGGCTGCCCCATCCCTGGAAGTGTTTAAGGCCATGTTGGACAGGGCTTGGAACAACCTGGGATAGTGGAAGGTGTCCCTGCCCATGGCAGGAGTTTGGAATTGGATGAGCTTTAAGGTGCTTTCCAACCCCAACCATTTTGTGATTCCACACTGAAAACCACTGTCACATATAAAAGCATTCAAAATAATTATACAACCCATTTCTTTCACCAGATTCTTTATCAACCATTCTTATGTCAGCCAAACAACCAACGTTTGTGCATTCAAAATGGTGTTGTAATAGAATAAAGTAGGATAGAAGATTAAACTTTTGTCTGGTAGGAAAATTAATTACAAATGCTCACATAAAGGCACTTGTGGAAGACATTTAGAAATGCTGTTTCTAATCATTATTTAACACATGGCTCATTAGATAGTTGGAAATAAACTTGGTGTTAGCACCACAATTTCTCAGTCTTTATATGCCAATACTCTATGAAATTATTTCTCTCTGTTTCCTTTAAAATAAGAAAAATTTGGGAAAATACATGCAATGTAGCTACTGCTGGACATTTAAGTCCCATAAGTAGTTAATGAAAAAAAAATGCATGAATTATAGAACCATAGAGTGGTTTGGGTTGGAGGAGACATTTAAAGACCATCTAGTCCAACTCCCAACTGCTACAGGGAAAAAAAACACAGTAAAAATCAAAATAAAAAACACCAAATGCATCAAACTAATATGTAATATTGGTCACACTTTGAAACACTACAATATTAGAAACTTACTGGTGAGTTTCTCAACTTTACTGATGAGTAAAAATAGCCATTTCATTTTACTTTCACATAAAAAATGACGAGAGCATTTACTTTCCCAGTGTCCCCCAAAAACTACTTCTGCTTTGCACATCAAACACTCTCACCTTGCAGTTCACAGCTCCATAAACCTGCCACGTGTCCACCACATCCCTCTGGTCATACTGCATGCACTTGACCTTCTCAGTGATGCAGACATGGACCTGAGGTTTGCCTTTGTAGCTGCTGGATCTCCAAGCCGGCTGATCCTTATCCGCAGGCATCTCCTGGATGTCCTCGAAGGAGCTGTTCAGGCTGCGGATGTTCGTGTTCAAGGGGGTGCCCAGGGGACAGGCCTGGATGAGCAGATTTCGGAGCTGGCCTATCTTCGTGTTCATCTCAGCTTCGTTCTTCCGGCTGGGAGAGATGTAGTCCATGATTCCCAACAGCAGAGCCAGTCCCTGGGAGAGCCCGCTGACGGTGAGGAGGGGAGGCCGCGGCTCCACGGGCTCCTCAACCAGCGGGAGACAAGCATAGATCAGCCCGCTCTTCTGGAAAGCGAGGACAGGCCAGAGATCCCCTGAGTCAGTGGACACTGAATACACTGAGGAGTGGTTGATCCGAGTGCAGGTGTCCCGATGCTCCACAAAAATGTGGTCGTCCACGAGCGTGAGCTCAAACAGCAGGGCCTTCAGGAAGGCGCTGTCCGAGGGCACCGGCACGTGCGTGGACCCATTGAAGGTCTCGGCGCGCAGCTCGACGGTGGGGTAACGCCTGGGACAAGGAAAGGAGAGCCTCTGATTTATCTGTTTGTTTATTTATTCACCCAAAACTTCATACCAACAGAGTTCCCGGGAGCAGAGCCGCCCGATCCCTTTTTCTGGCTGTCAGAGAAAGCAAAAACGTTATCAAAATCTCTGGGTTCCTGTTAAACTCAAGGATGGGTTTCTCTTCGCTTCCCCGAAACCCACTGGTCCTAAAAATAACCTTGTGCACATGGAAGCCAGTAGCACCTTGGTAGAAACTGATGAGATAGTAACCTAAATCAATAAACCTATTTTAGGATTCATTCTAGCAGGCGGATTTTTACTGGAAACTTTGAGCAGCTACATCCACTCATTTTTTTAAATAAAATGTGAATCTGCCCCTGCCTGTTGCACAAAGACACAGGATGATTAATTAACACTAATGAATGACTCCCACCAGTGCAGCAAAACTTCAGCACCCAAGTATTTCTAAGAGGTGAGATCACACTGAAAACAAGTTCTCAGATATTTAAGAAAACGGAATTTACTTATATACAGGTTTCTCGTTGCCATTCTGAGCTTACACAACTGATCTGCAGCAGTTTCTAGATCAACAAGATCAACTAAAAATCTTTAAAATATTATAAATCAAAAAGTATTTCACTGTACACATGTCCAATTTTTCCAGCAAGGGCTGTATGATTTGGGTGGACAGGGTACAAACTGATTTCACACTGCACATGCAATATATGTGACTCAAAGCTTTTATGACTATTCCATTTTTTTTCAAGTATTTAAGATGTAATCGTGTCACAGGCACAAGGTACAACATATTTTAAAACTGCTATGTTGCACCATGTTGCTTTCATTTATTCTGCTTTTTATACCATCTTTTTAAGGTCACACTGACAGTCTGTTTGTTAAATTGCCACGGAACTTGCAACCCCAGCAATGTGGTACTTTGTTATATCTATGACCTCCATCTGTAGCACTTCCCTCCTGCTCCTGAACACTTCCATGGATCTTATTCTGTTGCCTCTAAGTCCCACCTACACCCTCTTTTCTTAACTGAGTAGCAGAGTCTCTGGCTGGAGGCAGCTACACTTCCTCAGGGCTTATTTTCAGTGACTGTGCTTTTTTCCTTTGATTCCTAATCAGGCATTTAGGGCTTTTGCATTTGTTGGTTTTTTTTTTTTTCAGTAAGGAAAAAGCAAACACAGGCAGGGCGAAGCCAGAGCTACGAAATCCATAAACAGGATACAGATGACAGTAAAACACCACCCTGCATTCTCACATCTATTCTGGAGAGCAAAGAAACAAAGTGGTTTTGCAGCTCGAAAATTTATGAGGCCTTCCAGAGAGAGGTTGCTGATAAGAGGCTGTGTGTAACCTTGGTGAGCAGCTCTTATTTTCGGTGGACATTTCCAAAACAAGGGAAGAGGAGATATTTCAGTCTGGTTTTGTCTTGCTCAAGTCCCAGTGTCTCTGCTCTGTGTGTTGAAGTTGTCCCCACACCACAGCAACCTTCTCCCCCTCCCAGTGAATTTTCCCAGCCGTAGCTGAGCCATTAGATGACTAATTAGCCCTTCAGATCTCCGTGTTTTCTCAGTATTCCCTTCCAGAAAGCGAGGCAAACCTAAAAAGATGGAAGTTACCAGGGACTTGGCGGTTCAAGAGAGAGACCATACTTGTTGCCTGAATTAAGTTATGATCAGCTCAGGGGAAAAAAAAAAAAAAAAGAAAAGGGAACGCTTTGATGTCCCCGACGTCTTCCCCGAGGTTAAAGATCAGGGCTCACGTATCTCCAGCTGAGTGCGTAAGTCCCGAAAGCAGCAGCTTCCATGTGATCCCGCATTCTTTACATTGTCTGTGTGCTTTGTTGAATTTAAGGTCAGTTAGGAGGATAAACTTGGGGCTTCCACGGCCCTATTATTGCCTCTGGGAACTTGAAAGACCTGAGTCTGGAAATCACTTGAAGCATCAAGTGTAGTTTGCCCTTTCAAAGGGCAAGGACTCCTTGTCTCTGCCGCTCACTGTGTGACAAGTTACTCCACATATCCCTGTCACCAGCCCCCCCCTTCCTCCCTGGTGATTACACTCCCTGCTTTTTTGGGACAAGGCTTTCTCTTTATCTGTGTTTGTAGAGGGGAGGCCTCATCTCTAGTCCTGTAGGTAATACAAGGACCATAATACTAATCCTAAAACAATCAGAGGAATGTCCAATGTAGAGATCTGTCTGCACCTGAAGATGGAAGATAGTCTACTTGCTCCTTTTTCTGTTGTTTTTTCTTTATACCTATGTTCGCTCTCTGTTTTTACTGAATTCAGAGTAGGACTGTAGCTCTCTTTATCCAGATCTTTTTTTTTAAACTTTCCCTAGCCTCAGTTATTTTTCCTCTGATTGTTTGGACCTGATTTCCCTGAAGTCACAGAGGTAAAGAGGGCAACAAATTTTGCCAGCCCAACAAAAGCAGCCTGTCTAGCCCAAAGTCTTACTTAAAACTCTGCAAGAGTTCTGAATGAAAACTCCTCCTTCGGAGGGCTCCTTAGTGGACTCCTCCAATAACTTAAAGAACCCCTGTATTTGTATGCAAAAATCAACATCAAATGAAAAGTTAAATTTCTGACTGAAAAAAAAATCTACTTTTTGTACAGCTACAGAACAATATGAAGATAATGTAAGTAAAATATAAGCAAAAAAATGTTTTCTTGTTCGCAGATTTTGTTGATTTGATAGTATTCAATAATTGCTGCCTCGTCCTTTTCCATGTTGGGACGGAGAAGAGCTGGTTAAAATCTTTACAGTGACGAACAGAAAGAGGAACAGAGCAAGCAAACTCAGGTGCAAAATGCAGAAGTCGTAAAAAAAAAACAAACCCAGATATAGCTAAAAGCACATGATCTGAAGCCAGAAACTTTGGAAATCGGGGTCAGAAGTGAACAGTACCCAGCGGCGCTGGGATGAGCCAGGGGATTTATTTATTCGGCATCACAATGTTTTGGCGTTTCTGCATCCGTTTCGTGGGCCCGAGGATGCTCCGAACACCCCGGAGCCTCCGAGGTGAAGCCGGGGGAGTTTCCTCGGGGCTTCCCCCGGTACAGAGGGGAGGAGCGGCCGAGCCCCGGATTCCCCGAAGCACCGGGACACCCCAGAGCACCCAGACCCCCCCCAAAAGAACGCTCGGACCCCCAACAACATCCTGACTCCCAGAGCACCGGGTCCCCCAGGGCACCCGGACCCCGCCAGAACACCCACGCGGACCCCCCTGAGGGCGCCCGTTCACCCCAGAGCACCCTCTCCCCGCCGAGAACACCCCGGGGCGCCCAGCCCGACCCTCGGACCTGCCCGGCCCGCCGTGCCCGCCCCCCCCTCCCCTCCCTTCCCCCCGCCGCCGCCGCTGCTGCTGCTGCTGCTGCTGCTACCTGGAGAAGAGCACGGCTCCGCCGGCCGCGGGGTCGTGCCTGAGGAGCCACAGCGCCCGCAGGGCCATGGCGGTGGTGGCGGTGGTGCCGGTGATGCCGGTGATGCCGCTGCTCTCGGCGGTGCCGATGGCGGCCGGGGAGGAGCCGCGGCCGGGCCGGGCCCGCCCGGCGCAGCCCCATTTCCGGCGGGCGGAGGCGGCGCCGCGGCCGCCGCTGCTGCTGCCGGGGCGGGGGACACAATGGGCGGCCGCGGCGGGGCGGCGGCGGCGGCCGAGGGGCGCTGAGGGGCCGCCGCCCTCCCTCCCTCCTTCCCTCCCTCCCCTTCCCCGCGGCCATGGCCACCACGGCCGAGCTCTTCGAGGTGGGTGCGGGCGGCTCCCGGGGCGGGGAGGCGGCGGCCGGGCTGGGCCGGCTCGCTGCGAGGGGATGCGGGGGCGCCTGGGGGGAGCGGGGGGTGGGTGTGTGGGGCTGGGGGAGCGCGGGGAGCCCGGGCCCTGCCGGGGAGGCTGCGGTTCCGTCCTTGGCTCCCTCGTTCCCTGCCCGGGCTCCCCGGGGTGACAGGCCATGCCAGGCCCGGCCCCGCGCTCCCTCTGCCTCCCTCTGCCAGAGCAACACCCTCCTCTGACCCCCACGGCGCTGGGGTGTCTCGGCGCGGCTCCTGCTGCAAGGAAATAAGGAAATGACTTTGCCCTCCCGCTGCGGAACCGGGGAACGGGAAAGGGAGTTGCTCACCCAAGGCCACGCAAGGAGTGGGAATGGCAGGAGTCTGTCAGGTCCTTCTCGTGGAACCACAGAACGTCCTGAGTTGGGATGGACCTACAAAGATCATCTCCCTCCTGAAGGGAGCCCACGAGAAAGGTGGAAAGGGACTTTTGACAAGAGCGTGGAGTGGCAGGACAAGGGGGAATGGATTCAGACTGACAGACAGCAGGGTTAGATGGGATTTTGAGAAGGAATTCTTAGCTGTGGGGATGGTGAGGCTCTGGCACAGACTGCTCAGAGAAGCTGTGGCTGCCCTTGGATCCCTGGAAGTGTTTCAGGCCAGGTTGGACAGGGCTTGGAGCAACCTGGGCTAGTGGAAGGTGTCTCTGCCTTTGGCAGGGGGTGGAACAAGATGGTCTTTAAGGTCCCTTCCAACCCAAACCGTTCTGGGTTTCTGTGACTCCAACTCCTGGCCTGGACCACGAGCTCTCCTGATGTGACCTGTGATAAACACAAAGTGTGTCCTCCCCTTTGTGCACGGGGATGTGGTGTCATCACCAAGTGTCCTGTATTTACTCTCCAGGTCTCTCATGAACCAGTTGTTCATTTGATGGGTTGTCACTGGGACACCCTTTGTCCAGCCTGCAGGGAAGGTCTCCCCGTTTCTCTGGAAGATCCCCTATCTGTGGTTGATATAAATGCATTGTGTGCACTCGAATTTATGAATCACAGTTATGACACAGGACTGTTATGACTCACATCATTTGTCTTGCATGGTTTTGAAAAAACAGCAGGACTGACATCCTGTGTTCCAAGTAGCTGGATGTCAGGTTTTGTGCCCTCTCTGTACCTCTCTAGGAGCCTGTTGATTTCTCAACATAATGACAATGCAGTTCTGTTCTTTGTTGGATGTGGAAAGAAAACTCTTATGTTTTGGCTGCTTTGGGTCATGCAACAATTTGCTCTGTTTTGCAATGAAATTTCAGATTAGGTGAGAATTTTGCCTAGAGGCTGGGCTTGAAATTATATTTTCCAACATGAAATCCAGTATTTATCTCTCCTGCTTTCACTTCTCTTTCACTCCGAAAGCAAGAGAGGTTTTTGTTGGCGTTCACTAATTTAATGTTGCCTACTAAGTTAGTTTGAAGTTGCTGCCTTATAGGTCAGAACATGAAAATGTGCTTGTTATGGGAGTGACCTTATCTGTGTGCTGAGGGTGGAATTTGATTATCATGTTTTCATGACTCTGTGTTCTAAAGTAATTTTCAGTCTAGATATGTGACATTGTGTAGCAGGATCTGTGCTGAAAATGGACACAGCGTGGACTCAGTTCTCCCTCACATCACTTAAAGCATAAGCTAACAATTATTACTTCTAAACTGGTTTTTAATTTGGCTGGGTCCAGTATGGTTTCATTTATAAAGACCAGATCAAACCAGGTTATCATCCACTTGAGGCCTATCTCTTATTAAATCAGGAGTATTGGCTGAATGGAGGGGATCACGTTAATTCATCTGGAGCCAGAGGGAAGTTCAAAGCTGGGAAGAAATTGACTGTTGGGGCTCATCTGATAACAGGCAAAGGACTTGCAAATGACATTTGTAATAGCTGATTTTCAGCAATTTCTGCAGTACAGGATAGGAGACTTAAAATAGGAATTAGGCTGTCAGCTCTGGGTAACCCTGTTATCAAGATAACATTTTAAAAAAAGCAAATGTATGTGGAAGATACGATATACAAACTAAACTAAAAAGTTTTGGATCTGCAGTGGAACCTGGGAAATCATGTCTTAGGAAGAGACTGTTGAACTTCATTTATTCCTTACAAATCAAGTAGATTAGTTTTAGCACAGCCTTTGTGGAAATTTGGAAGAAAAAGCTCTTTTTTTTTTAATCTGTGTTGATCAATATTCTCCATATAATATCCGCTGCAATTAATGTTTCTTAAATAATACAGAACAGGATTGTTTTATATCAGGGGGAACTTGGTTATAGAGATGAGTGAGTTGTAGGGAAATTGTTTTTATGTGGCATCAACCAGTTATTTCTGCAGTTTAACCAGCAAAAACACAGTTCCTCGAGTCAGTCTGTGAATGAGGAGTTATTGGGTGATCTGTTGAAAGGGTGAAACCTCTGCCCTATCCAGCAGGATTCAGTATGTTGCAAACTATATTTAAAAAACTATAACCTTTAATGGCTGGGCCTGCCTGGATGGGGCATAACTTGTTTCTGAGAAAACAGACCTTGAACTGGCAATATGTGCTTTTTAACCCTTGGTTTTAGCTATTAAACTAACTCTATAATGCTGGTTTTTTTTCCCCTCCCTATTACTTGTGACAAAGTTTCAGACATATTGATGCCATAACCAATGTTATACCTGTTTATTTTTTATTATTTTAATTTTTTAAGACCAGGTTTTATCAAAAGCATGGTCACCATCAGAAATGGCAAATACCATCAGTTGTGGCAAATATCACATATATGCCACATATATCACATCAGTGTGGCGAATACCTATTAACCAGAGCCACTCCCAGCTCTGTTTTGGGTTGTTTCACACTTTTAAAACTGTTGCTGTGTGTAGGTTAAAAGCTTTCTGTGAAATCCTGAGGATTGTGGGAATACTTTGCTTGTTGATTTTTAGATGTGCTGAGCTTAGCACCTACTCAATGCTGCAAAATTACCAGGGAAGCTGAAGTGATAAATGCTATTTTTTTAGAGGATAAATGTTGGACTGTGTTTAGAGTAATTTAGTCTTAACCATGTGATGAAATGTTTGAGCTGGTGTAAGTATTATGCCAGCAAAAATAGGAGGTGTTGGTTTTATAAATGAGGTCTCTGCCTTCAGGAAACATCACTGAGTGGAGAAATAATCTTAACTCTTCAGCCTTGAGCGGTATTTTTAGGGAAGAACCAGCAAATATGGAAGAAACTTGCATAACCTTGAGCTTTTAGCATCACTCATACCCTGTTTTTCCTTCTTGGGAAGGTCAAGTCCGTCATGATTTGTTTTTCCCTTTTCATCTGCTCTGATCCTGCAGCTGCACTTTGATGTTGCACAATGTCCGGTGGCATCTCGGGCTGTTACAGCCACGGGGCAGCGCCTTGGCCAGCCCTGGGGGTGATGCCATGTTGTGACCTGCACCAGAGGGTTGAACCACTGTAAAAACAACCTTATTTTTCCACATAATTTTTTCAGAGAGATGAATTCTCCTGTCTGCTCTGCTGTGCAGCTGATGGCTGGTGATGTAACACCTCAGACCAGCAGAGCTGCTGCGCGGGGCAGACACCCCATCAGGACAAGGCACAGGCTCAGCTGGAAATAAGGTCCTTTAGAGCCAGCTCACAAACCTGCAGTGAATTCTAAAATCTAGACTAGGTGTTCAAACCCACCACAATAAGAACAGCGTTCTTTAAATTAAATATGTAAACCTGAGAGGTGATGGGGTAACTGTCAGCACCGTGCTTGCTCTTGGTTGTAATAAAGCTTTTAAACACTTTCAAAATGATGTGTGAGCAGCTGCTTCAGGAAGAACCTGCTGTGGCACATTGTAAGGAGGTTTTTATTCTGTGGCCAGGAGCCTTTTGTGGCAGATGAATACATTGAACGCCTGGCATGGAGAACACCTGGAGGAGGTTCCAGAGGTGGAGAAGCTTTTGATCCGAAAAGGTAAAACCAAATTGCCTAATGGTCAAAGTGAATGTGTCTCTAATTGTACTGTTTTTATTCCACGTGTAACAAAAGGCCTGTGTGTGGCGTTGCTCTGTGTCCAAGGAGGTTTTCATTTGGGGGAATTGCTAAAATTTGTGACTATGAGCTAATTATTCAGAACTAATTACAAGAACAGGGAAAGTCACTTTCCGATTTAAACCTTTAAAATGAAGGAAATTTGATGTTGTTTGTCCTTGTCAGACACAAATGTTCCAAAGCATTAATGCTGCTGGATTAAAGCATAACATGAGGCTTCACTGCTATGGTAGTTAAATTAATGAGTTTCTTACTTCAGCTCCTTGAGCTACCTTGCCTTAAGACCCCATAGTTTGCAGTCCTGGTGCAAATAAACAGCACAAACAGGTAGGATGGGAAGAAAGGCAGCTCTAGGGATGTGATCCCATGATAAGCTAATCTAACTTCTGCATCTACCTGCATCTTCTTTTGCTTAAAAGAGTACCTTTCAAATAGTGCTGCTTTTTAGCTTTTGTACCAGTATGGGTGATCTTTTTAGAGACACAGCTAACCTAAGTGTTCTCATTTTCCACATGCTTATAACTTGGGAGATGAGCAGGTGCAGTAGCTGTGCCCTGGGGACTTCTCATCCACATGATCCTATTTCAGATTGAGATGGTTTGCAGTAACCCGAGCTACAGAAATTTAGGAATAACCAACTTCATAGACAAGCTGTTGCTGTTCAAAAGCAAATAGAAAACACTTTATTAGCATGGCCAAAGACATTCCTCCTGGAGCAGTCTGGCTCTCTGGAGGCACACAAGAGAGGAAGGATATTGATGGATTTCTAGCAAGGTGCTGAACCCTTGACATTCAGTCTGGGGCCTGTATCCTCTGCAGAGCTTTACATGTGACTTAAGCAGGAAAAAGCCTGGAAACACACAACATTGCTTGCTGGAGCTCTTTCTCCACACTTTTTCCTAGGATCTACTTTAGGGCAGTTAATACTTGTAGCAGTACCAATTCATTTTAACAGATCCTCTGTATTTCTGCTGTTTGCCTGTGTTAACTTCTGTGACACACTTTTGTATTTTTCAGGACAACTAGGAGGATCCTGCAACAGTAAATATTTTTCTTGTGGCGTGTTCTAGTATTGGGAAGGGAGCCAAAATTTCTATCTTTACACCCAGACCTTTTTGGTGTATGTTTTTTGTTCTGTTTTTAGAAGATGCTGCTTTTGTTTGGTTGTAAGAGCGTTGGAGTCTTTATTTATATCTTGAGAAACCTGACCAGCAGCTGCCTCTTTTGCTTGAGTATTCCTTCCTCTCTCACTATATTGAGTACTGTGGCTGAATAAGTGCTGAATTGGCACAGTACCTGTTTAAAAAGCAAACCCCAGGTTGAATCAGTTTGTTAAAATGAATAGAAACTCTCTGCATTTTTCCAGGCTTTTGTTGGAAAGTGTGGTGTGTGTCACTATTGCTTAAATTTTATTTTAACTATATTCCTGTAAACTTAGACCTCTTCCTTGTGGTTTTCTGTGGAATCTAAGGCAATGTGCTTCCCCCTGGGCTTCTGGCAAGCAGGGAAGGAGTCTGTGAGGGTGGAATAATGCATTTTACTTTTTCCTTATGGTTGCTGGGAGTCTGTAGCCTGTACTTGGCAAGCCAGGAGAGGAGCAGTGGGCTCATTCTGCCTTGCAGCAGCACCTCAGTTTGGAGGGCTTCACATCCACCTTCTGAACAGAGTGTTTGTGAAAATGCAGATTCCTGAGTAGTCCAGAAATAGCTCCCTGTTAGGACTTCCCATTTCCTCTCCACTTCTGCTTGGACATTAAACCTGGACAGCCGAGTTCTCTAATGGTTCAGATGTTTTCAGTTATTGTCATGAGTTTTATGGCTCTGGAGGATATGGGAATAATCATTCCCTGAGCATCAGTGACTGGGATGTTTGGAAAAGTAGAAGTGAAAAGATGACAGGAATGGGGCAGAATGGGCAAGAACAGGAGTGAGAAAGAGAGAGACATTAAGAATGGAATGAAAATAATAGTGGAAATTTAAGAATGCATTGAGGTGTACTGTGACTGGGGAGAGTAAATTGTGAGTCTGAAAAAAAAAAATCAAAGTGATGGGGAAGGGCAGAAAAAGCCTTAAAATGGATATAGGAAGAAGTGAAATCAATCAAAACAACATTATTAAACTGTGTATTAATTGCTTATTAGTAGGATGCTGATTTACAACTTTACAGTGACATGTACAATAGAAAATATTTTCCTGTTTTAGCCCTTCCATTGAAGGGATTTAGTGGCCTAAGCTCTTTTTGTCTTTATGAGAGTTATTAAGGGAAGATGGGGACAGAGGGATTTTGAGCCACGTTCTTGAGTGACTGGTATTTAGTTATTCCCCCACATTCCCTTGGCCTACCATACCCATAGTTTTTATGGAGGCCTTGAGTGCTGCACAGCCAGGGGGATAAAGTTTAAAACAAAATAGCCTTTTTAAGTTGTGGTTATATCTGCCTTGTTGGCAAGTTGTTTTCTTCAAGGTGTTTTAAACTCTCTGCACAATACAGTGTGTTTCAAACTAAAGTGTGTTTTCCTGTATTTAATTCTAAATCAGATTATTGGAAGAATTTGTAAATCATATCCAAGAATTACAGGTGATGGATGAAAGGATTCAGAGAAAGGTGGAGAAACTAGAACAGCAATGCCAGAAGGAAGCAAAGGAATTTGCCAAGAAAGTGCAAGAGCTGCAGAAAAGCAACCAGGTAAGGTCTGGAGAGTAGAATAAGAGCAAAGCTGTGCAAGTTTTAAAAGCATCATGTGCTCCTTTAACATTTCTTGGTACATTGTGCTACCCTTTGAGGTAAGAATAAAGAGGTTTGATGGAAAACAGTTTCTCCTCTCAGAGGAGGCTTATCTGCATGTTCCATTAATGAGTGTTAGTGATGGTGAAAGTAGTGAGTCTTCACAATAGTTTAAAGGAAGACACTAAACTTTAATGGGATGTGTGTAATTAATTAGTGGTTCTGAGTAAGCCTGTGGTTCTGAGACACAGCACCTGCTTTCACTGTGCCCATTACTGGAGTAAATCTAGTGTTTCCTGAAGTACATTAAATGGAAATCAAGGGTTTAGTGTCCACGTCTCTGTTCTCCCAGGTTGCCTTCCAACATTTCCAAGAGCTGGATGAGCACATCAGCTATGTAGCAACCAAGGTCTGTCACCTTGGCGACCAACTGGAGGGGGTAAACACGCCACGGCAACGGGCTGTGGAGGCTCAGAAGCTGATGAAATACTTTAATGAGTTTCTGGATGGAGAGCTGAAGTCTGATGTTTTTACAAACTCTGAAAAGGTAAGAGCTGTCAGCGGGATGAAAGCAGTTCAAAGCAACGAGCGGTGCTGCCCTAATTACAAGCTGCTACCATGACTTACCATGGTCAGACTTCAAACCACTGGGTGACTGACTTGTTAAAGTGGCATTGTTCTGAAATGTAAATGAACAACACTGGGCTGCAGATTGCTGATAAAGCATTTGTATTCAGCGATGCTTAATGTGGCAACGTTGGCATTTCTCATTTTATGAAATTATCGGAGATTTGAGGGACGCTGGGAGGGCAACTTTGGAGTGCACACAATATCTGCCTTTTCCCTTTGAACCCCTTGCCTCAGATCCATCCTGTAATGCAGAACAGTTCTGAATGCAACTTCTTTGTGAAACTTTGCTCTGTTGGGTCAGTCCACTGGCCTTGGATACCTTTTTGTCACAGCATGCCTTGGGGCTTTGTATAGTCCTGTGGTTATGTCTCCACCCTTGGAATTTAGAGGAACCAGGCAGGAAAACTTCAAAGAACTGTTAAAGCATTTTGTTTTTCTTATGCTTCAAGAGTGTGTTCATGAAGCAAATACAACCTGAATGGTGTGGCAAATAGAAATAAACTGAAGGAAAAGAATCCAGCTGTAAACAAAAGAGCACTACATTTCCCTATGAAAATTAAGTAGAGTTGGCTTGGTGGTTTTTTGAGGTTTTTTTAGGTGTGTCCTGAAGAATCTTCCCTCTCTCCTTAAATTCTGTGCAGGGGTAAGATTGTAGTCAGGAAAAAATTATAATAATGTGGGAACAGCAACAACTTGTTTTGCACATTCAGCAAAAATATGTGCTTGAAATGCAGCTAATAGAAGACCTGAGAACAGGTTAATAGTCACCCCCTCTCTACTGAGCTGGAGGTATCTCAGGGAATGAAAAACTCATCATTTCATACAGTTGTATTCCCAGTTGCATAGTGGCTTTCATTTCATGGCTGTGCATATATGGTAATTACCAGCTGATAGTTTGCCCTAATTCAAGAGGGAGCACAGGAGAAACTTCCTTGACTTCCAAGGGAAACAGAAATGTTTCAACGTAATGGAAGTTCTTCTCTGACCAGCCTTTTCCAGATCTAGGTGAAGTTTTCTTTTTTTTTTTTCCTATGTAGTAGTAAAACATTCATTTTAAAGAGATTTAATGACAGCATGGTAAATAACAAAGCATAAGTTAGAGAATTATGTGTTGTCTGCTCAAGAGTCTCATAGAATTCAGCTTTCATTTTATTTGCAAATTAAAGTTTCATAATCCACTCTGTTGAAGAATCAGAACAATCAGGTAGATAAATAGGGTAAAGCTGGAAATTTGTAAACAAATGAATCTTTATACATCCCTGAAGAATAACAAGATATTCAGCAAATATGCAGGAAGACAAATATAGTAAAGGCTTTTTTGTACCAGTCCATAGGGGAAGTGTGTGGGAAAGCAAACAAGAAATTCTGGTTACAAGTTATCTTACTGAGGTAATTTCATTCAGGTGGATTCTGTAACTTTTTGCCTCCTAGTTTAATAATAAAGTAGTGTTTATAATAAAGAACCTGCCTCAACATGTGCTGTTACACCTTAATGCACCTCTGAACTAAAACCAGCTCTAAAGTGTGAGATAGCAACAAATATTCTTCAAGGTAAAACCTTAGTGCTTTGTCATTATCTTGGGATCTTTGAAATGATGTGGCTTTCAGATGGTGTTTTGGAGGATGTTAAGATTTTTTTGTGCTATGCCAGCCCTCACAAGTGTGGATTTTTCTTTGAGACATTGAGGGCAAGAGATACTGTGAAGGGAGAGGCACAAAATGAATTATAATACAGTTATTTCCTAATTGATATTTTTCTCACTAGTGTCAGTTCTTAAAGTGCCTTGGATTCCTTTTTTTTCCCCTACACTCAATTTGTTACTTCCCATATTGCTTTCTCCTGGTCTAATTTCTACCTTGTCACCTCTGTGAAGATTTTCCCTCCTGTATTGTCCCATCCTATGTATTGTATCTTCGTCCTCTGAATCCTTACAATTTTCCTTGTGCTACCAGCTAACCAACGTTTCTCCTATACTGAAGTCTTGAAGTAAGCAAATCCCTCCAGTTAACACAATTAAACTATCAAAATGATCTAGCAGCTCACTTGTTTGTCATGCAGTAACATTCTCCTGCTTAATGTGTTTGCTATTATTCTTATGTCCTTTCCCTTTATGTTCTGTACTCAACATTATTCCACTCTGCCTTTTAAGTTGTGCATAAAAAGTGTGCCATGTTAAAATTCTCTTATTTCTCCATGATTTTCAGGGTGGTTTTTCTCCAGATATATTCCAGTGGTATTTTATAGAATGTATATTTATTTTGTTTTTTAATAGTTTACAGAAGCCTGATTCAATTAAAAATGATTAAGCAGAAACCACAGAGGATTGATTTGTCGTGGCTTCTGTTGTGCTTAAGAAAAGGCCCTGAATTCAATAAAATCTAAGTTTGTTAACAGCTGTTGTGGAGGAGACAAAGAAAATGTTGTTGTCTGTATTTTTTGTTTTGTTTTGTTGTTTTTTTTTTGTTTTGTTTGGGTGGGTTTGTTGGTTTTTTTGTTTCATTTTATAGCGTTGGTGAATAACTGCTAATATATAGACTATTTACTGGCATCAGTATTGATCACAGCTGTTGGGTATTAGGGTTGCTGTAAGCCAATAGAAATAACTGCTCTTTCATTGGATTTATTTGAGGAGCGTGGCTGCTTTTGCCTTAAGAGGCTATTGTGAGCTGACAGTTCAAAACATAAGCTGCTCTTAATAATCAGAGTGGATATACTTTGAGTGCCCTTGTTTTTGCTGAACAGTCAACCTGGTGTGATGCCTGTGCTCTCCATTCTTACCTGTGTGTCTGGTTCTATTCTTGCAAAGTTTTAATCCAGCCCGCTCTGAGTGCTGGGAGAAGAGGATTTCATTGCTTCCTTTCCTCTCACTTCAGCTCCTGGGATCATCACTACCAGAAAGAACAAGATAAACTGCATATTCTCCATGTTCTCCATTGTGGCAGCTTATAAGGGTTTTAATCATAGAATAATTCAGGCTGCAAAAGCCCTCTGAGATCCTCAAGTCCAGCCATTCCCCCAGCACTGCCAAGCCCAACACTGACCCGTGTCCCCAAGTGCCACATCCACATGGCTTTTAAATCCCTCCAGGGATGGGGACTCCACCACTGCCCCGGGCAGTTGTGCCAGTGCTTGACAATCCTTTCTGTGAAGAAATGTTTCCTAATATCCGAATTAAACCTCCTCTGGCACAATTTGAGGCCGTTTCCTCTCATCCTGTCCCTTGTTCCCTGGGAGCAGAGCCCGACCCCCACCTGGCTCTACCACCCTCCTGTCAGGGAGTTGGACAGAGGGAGAAGGTCCCCCCTGAGCCTCCTTTTCTCCAGGATGAGCCTCCCCAGCTCCTTCAGCTGCTCCTCGTGGGATTTGTGCTCCAGACCCTTCCCCAGCTCCATTCCCTTCTCTGCACACACTCCAGCCCCACAGTGTGTTGTGAGGGACCCAGAACTGACCCCAGGACTCCAGGTGAGGCCTCACCAGTGCCCAGCACAGGGGGACAATCACTGCCCTGGTCCTGCTGCCACACTATTGCTGATCCAGGCCAGGTGCCATTGTCCTTCTTGCCCCCCCCGGGCACACCCTGGCTCATGTTCAGCCACTGTCAGTCAGTCCCTCCAATATGCTGACCTTTATTCACCACCGCCTTTGAGGTGCCTTCTAATCCCCCAGACAGCTCCGTAAAGCCTGTGAAAACCATCCCAGAGCTGTGTCCGGTTTGGCCCAGCCAACACTGTGCTTAAATCCACTGAAGTTCAGCTGCAGCCAGCTGTGTTCCCCACACTTTCACATTGGTGTTTTCTATCATTTTATTCGGCCAGTGGAGCTGAAGTCACTAAGCACTACTTAGATGCACTTCCTATGCTGATCCATGGTGGAAGAGTAAGTGATAAAAGGTTTTGCTACCCAGGACAGAGCACAGTTTTTCATGCTGTGTTATCTTTATTTGTTCACCTTTGTATTTATACAGCTATTCTTAGTTTGTAGCTATGTAATTAACTGACTTTCATCTTGGTTTTTGCTTTGGACTTCAGAGTTTATAATTCCTAATGCAGCTTCCATTTCTCCATCCTTGGGAGAATGCTCTGCTTTGATCCCCTTTTTCCCCTTCCTCCCTTCTTCATGTCAAGCAAGGTCACGGCTTTTTTGGATACAGCCAATTTCATCAATTGTAAAGCATTTCCCAGTGCTTTCCCTGACAGGGTTGACAAGCCATTTCCCTTCTGAATTCAACAGAGGTCTCTTCTGGTTGGGCGTGAGTCAGTAAGACTTTCATCCCAATCACTGTTGAAGTTTGATGTCACAGCTCTGTGTTAGAGTTATATACTTTATTCCCAAATGGAAAGGTACAGATTTCCATGAGACTGCTCTATCCAGGTGTGATCTAATCAGCCCTGAGGAATTTTTGATCTTCAAGCTCTGTTGGCCTAGTGCAGTGAAAGAGATGTTTGTCCAGGTAGCTCACACACCCCCACGGACCTGCCCAATGGGAACATGCAGCAAGACTTTTCACCATGTTTTGACCTATATAACTTTATGTTAAAGAAAAATACCTTAAGCATCTTAAAAGTACATACAGGAGCTTGAAGGGGTTGATCTCTTTCACGGGTGTGTCAACTCAACCAGCTTTAGAAATAGGAACTATGGGTATGAAAATTGGACAGTGGGGGGGGGGGTGAGGAAAGGAATAGCCCACAATCAGACCTTCTTTAATAATTCTGTCATGTTTTCCTCTCAACAGATTAAAGAGGCAGCTGATATTATTCAGAAACTGCATTTGATTGCACAGGAACTGCCTTTTGACAGGTAAAAACCTATCTGCACATCTTTTTAAGAAAATAAACCTTCACATAGCTGTAATTTCCTGATGCTTCCCTTGTCTCCCCTTTGGTGCTGTGCTTAGTGATTCATGCAGCTGCTGAGCTGGATTGTGTGCTTATTTCTCTCTCCTCTATTCTCAAATTTGTGTTCACATGCTCATGTTGTAGGATCATCTTTACATACACATCCTAAACTGCTTAACAGACTTTTAATGGGATAATTTTGCTTTGCTGACTTAATGCTAGATTTGAATTAGATGCTTGTAGGTTTTTAGGGGTATAAAGCGGGGAACTTTTCTGTCGTCTTTGTGTTACATGTTTTCATTTTTAAGTAGAGTGCCTCTTATTCATGTTCTGGGATGCCTGTGGTTCCTCTTGTGATGTGGATTTGAATTTAATCATGCTATTTTTTTTTTTGTTGTTAACAGGTTTTCTGAAGTAAAATCAAAGATAGCAAGTAAGTTATCTATGCAGTTCAATCCATATTCCTGTATTTGAATTGTTAAAGATGATTAGAGAAGTAAGCGATACTGTCAGTATTACAGTTTTTGTCAGTGCCTGATGGATTTTTGTTGTTATCCCCTTTCCTCTCCAGGTAAGTACCACGATTTAGAGTGCCAGTTAATTCAAGAGTTTACCAGTGCACAGCGGAGAGGAGAAATCTCCAGGATGAGAGAAGTAGCAGCAGTTTTGCTTCATTTTAAGGTAAAAACTGAGGGCTTTAATTTAAATACATGAATAAAACAACCCATGGTACAACAAGTGCCTGTTCTAAGTGAGCATCTTGCATGGGAACAACCACCATGTTGGATGACATGTATAACTTCAAAAATACCCAGATGTTCCATCTGAAATCAGATGAAGGGGTATAAAAGGGGGCAGCTGATGGGGGATTGGAGGCAACATCAGTGGAGAACATTCTAAGATAATCTTCTCCTGCATGTTTGTGATCTTTTATGCTTGAGAAAGAATGCTGAAACTTGTGTATATTCCTGTGGAGTGGTGGCCAGTGAAGTTATGTTGGATCTGTGACAAAAATGAGTTTGGAAAAGTCTGCACTTTGAATGGATCTCAATTTTTTTGCAATAACTTTCACAGGGGTTTTATTTCCTTGATTTCATTCTACACTGCTTTAACACTGAGTCGTTTTGCTCTTTCCACAGGGCTATTCCCACTGTGTTGATGTGTACATAAAACAGTGTCAAGAGGTAATGCAGTTTGTTTTACATGTATCCCTTTGGCTGTTGATTCATTTAGTCCTACAGATGGTTGTAAATCTATTGTGAAATGTGCTTTTAAATCCCTAGGGAGCATTCCTGAGGAATGATGTCTTTGAAGATGCAGCCATTCTCTGCCAGAGAGTGAATAAGCAAGTTGGAGAAATCTTTAGCAATCCAGAGACTGTGCTAGCCAAACTCATCCAAAATATCTTTGAAGTTAAACTTCAGGTATTTCACATTCTAACATGTTGAAGTTCATCAAGGAAACTTTCAAAACAAAAATATTTTATGTAGTAACAGCAATTAACGAGAATTTACAATATTTGTAACCTTCTGGAATCATATTCATTGCTCTGTAACAACTCAGACAGATAATCGAGCCTATATTAAATAAAGCTGCTTGTGTTCTGGGTACAGGGTGACTGAAAGTACTCAAAATTGATATGTAAAATTATTAGGGAATATTATTGGGTAATTCATGAGATGTCATATGTGCATTTGATTTCTTTTCTATGCCCCCTACCAAGAATATGTCAGGAAAAGAAGTTTAATAAGCATCTTTAATTTGTTCATTCTTGGGATTGGGTGTCATGTGTGAGGTTGGCACTGAATAAGTGAAAATAACTTATGTTGTGAATACTGTCTTGCAGCTAATGTAATATTTATATGAAAATCTAGAATAATTGAAAATGTTAAGTTTTCCATCCTACAGATACACTCACTTAAGTGCTTAAAGTCAACAACATGACATCCCTTGCAAAAAGCAGTTTCCCTGTAGATGTCTTTCTTACAGTGCAGAGACTGAGCTTGTGTTTCAACCCCAATTTTCTGTGTCAGTTTTGACTTAGTATGTTATGGTAAATAATACTTTTGTCCAAATATTCAATGACAAGAAGACTCTAAGCTTGTATCTGCTTTGTGCCTGTATTATGATAAGCAAATATGGAACCATCTCCTTTGCTTACTGTCAACTGCAGAAATGCCCTGAGGCCTCTGGTGCTTTTGATTCTTAAAACGAGGGGATTTTGTGTTAGTTGGTCAAGCATATTTTCAAAGCCATCTGCCTTTTGTCTTTGCTTCACACATTACTGCCTTTATTATTAAATACTTTTCTTCTAAAGGATGCATTTAACTTTCTCTGCAGATGATGCTGGATGTGTAAATTAGAGATTTAAAAACAAAGGATAGATGAAATTACCTAAAGTAAGACATACCCTTTGCAGGAAATTGTATATAATGTAGGAAGTGAATATGACCTGTGGTTTTTCAGTTGATCTTTTAACAGATGTACCAAATTTCACAGGGTTATGTAAAGGACCAGCTAGAAGAACACAGGAAGTCAGATGCAGAACAGTATCTTAAGAACCTCTATGATCTATATACAAGGTATTTATATATCAATGACAAAATTGTTGTTGTAGATATTCTCTTGTAATAGATGGATTGATTCTCAAGGTGTTGAAAGGGAAGCCAGAAGTGGAAACTTCTCATTAAAACTGAAAAAAATTACATGGCCATTAACTTTTGCAATGGTGGCTTTCCTAAAGAAAATTTAAAATGGCCATTATAATTTTAAATGGGAAGTATTGAATGTAGTGATCTTTGAGGGTCATTTTAAAACTGTGCAAAAGCCAGTCCTCCCCATCTCACTGGCAACTTGATTGCAGCTGTGCTGGGTGTAATTAAACCTGAATTATGGGAAATTCTTTCCTTAAATGCAGAACTGCTCCAAGCCTTGCAGGGTTCTGTTGTGCTGTGTGCTTTACAAACATGGGATGCTGTAATTCAACCCAACTCAACCTTTTTCCTCCTCTCCCCTTCTTTGTTTCTTTTGCATAAAGAACCACTAATCTGTCAAGCAAATTGATGGAATTTAACCTGGGTACTGATAAGCAGACTTTCTTGTCTAAGCTTATCAAATCCATTTTCATTTCCTACTTGGAGAATTACATTGAGGTGGAAATTGGTTATTTGAAAAGCAGGAGTGCAATGATTCTGCAGCGCTATTATGATTCCAAAAACCACCAGAAGAGGTCCATTGGCACTGGAGGGTAAGTTCCTTCTGGGAAGTTTCCTGACTTTAGGATGGAGAAGGGAGGTGGTGAGGGGAGAAATGTCCTATTTGCCCTTGTCAGATGTACAGTGATGAACTGCCAAAAGACCTACAACTTTTTATAATTTGCTTTCACTTTGTGTTCTGCTAAAAAGTGTGTTACATGTGAAAGGTGATGCATGGTATTTATACATATGGGAAGTGAAAAATACCAGTTCAACCTATGTTTCAACTTAGGATCCAGATCCACAAAAGGACTGAAGCAAAACTAAGGTACCTAAAGCATGTATATGTGTGTATCTAAAAGCATACATTTTTTTTCACCTGCCCAGGTCTTGTGGTTCCCCTCCCAAGACCTAGGAAGGGGAAAAGACCATAGCAATGTCAGTGAGAAAGCTCTTAGTGAGCCCAGAAGATGCAATGGACTTAGAGAAAGGTAAAACAAGACTTCATTATCCTCAGGGTAGGGAAACTAAGAAAGGAGTAGTGAGAAGTGGGATAGGAAGGATTTAAACGTGTACTGAGGCTACTGCACCTTTCAAAGAGCTCAGTGTGGTAGGAGTGAGAAGTGATGTGGAAAAAGCAGCAGCAAAGTAATTAAAAAAAAAAAAAGAAAAGCAAAGATGAAAATTTAATTTTCTTGGGGAAAATTAAATTTACCGTAGTGAGTAACTTTCTGGGTTGTTTTATGCATGGAAACGTGTCGGAGCATGCTTGGCTAAATAAAGGACTGCTGAGATAGTGGATGAGGATGAGAGGATTTGTGGGTGTGGATGAGATGGGAAGTTCTCATTAGTGCTTTGAAAGTGCAGTGTGACAGTGTGTGGAGGCTAAACTTTGTCCATGGAGCATAAGTGCCATAGGATTCCACTGAAATCACTCTTATCCCACAAAGGGAAGTAGCTGGTCCCACGTGTGAACATGCCATGGTAGAGCACAGTTGATGATGGAATCAGAGGTGGTAGTTTTGCATTTACTGGCAATGTTTTTTAAAGCTTGCAAGACTTGTCTTAATGCTTGCATATATCCTAAACTGTGTCTTGGGTCCTGTTTGTTTTTTTTTTTTAAGTTAACAACTAAAATATCCTAAATTGTTGAGGAATTTCAGTAGCAAAATTTCCATCCAGTGAATTTTTCTTTGGGAATATTTCTGTTCCAGTATTCAAGACCTCAAAGAGAGATTGAGGCAACGTACAAACCTACCCTTGGGGCCAAGTATTGACACACATGGGGAAACCTTCCTGTCACAAGAAGTGGTGGTGAACCTTTTGCAAGAAACCAAACAAGCTTTTGAAAGATGTCACAGGGTGAGTTTGCTTCCTGTGATCTTCTTTTTGTGTGTGAAATTCAAACTTGAGGCTAAATTTGTGATTGAGGATTTTGATATTGAGGATTGATGTTTGGATTGTTAAATACTTTATCTCTTGGTTTTGTCATTGGAACAGGGTCATGGTGGAGCAGAGTTTGCTCTTACATGTGGATCTAGTTAGTTGTGTTTTGTGGGTTTTAATACTGTCCATTTTTGGAAGAAGTGAGGATGGCTAAACCTACTGCCTGCATTCCTGTTCTTATTGAATTACATCCAGGACCTGAGCAGCCTTTAATGTGGTTTTCTTTTCCTGCTTTAAAAATACACTGAACAGTTCAACACTTGTTTTCCTGTGTCGAGTGTCATTTCTTCTTGCATTGGTGAATGATCACTAATGAGAGGAATAGTCTTTAGCATTGTTTACCCTCTACTGTTCTTTAAATGCTTTTGTCTAAAAAAAGTGTTTTACTTCTGATTAAATTGCTGCTTTTACTACCTGTCAGTCAGATTTGTCTGGTACTTGGCTTGAATGAAAGCCCTTGAAATTCAATTGCAATCTTAAATGCTAGTGATTTTTTTATTAGCTGAACACCCTGATTTCTAACAAATTTTATTTCCTCCAACACTCCAAATGAGCTGAGGGCAGAAAAACTTAACATTTGAGACATTTAAAAGTTTCAATATTTTATAAACCTAACAGGGCCAAAGACAGAACAGAATACTGGCACAGCAGTGTTGCCTGCACACCCTGGGATCACCTCCTTCCTAGTGGTGAAACCACTGACTGTAAGACAAACAGGCAGATCATTAATTTTCTCAATGTCACCGTTGCTAGAAACAGTTGTTAAATTCATGATATAAACTAATTTTTTCCACGTGTGCACAACCTTTTTTTTTTTCCTGCCTTCCTGTTGGGATCAGATTTATTCATATTTGGACTGAAAATAATTGTATTGTTGGGGGGGAAACCCCGATGGATCTTGGCATGTAAGGGGATTTTTAGAATTAGGGTTTTAGAATTGAGGGTTTTGTGGACAAGGCAACTCACTTTGCTAAAGAGAAGGTACACATGTCCCTGGCTATTTAGTTATGATATTTGTCACCTAACAAATGTGTGCAGATGCACTGTGCCAACTGTGACTGCTTCAGGAAAAATAAGTTGGTAATTCTCAATGTAACCAGATATTGAAACACTTCAGTGTTTTTAAAATTCTGTTGTTGGGGGTTTGTGTTTTTTGGGGGGGGGAAACAGCAGAAATATCTGTGAGTGTTGTTGTGTAAATAAACTTGCAATAGTAATCTTTCTTACTCATAAAAGCCTTCACCTAATTCTTTAAAAACCAAAGCTGTTTCCCTTATGTACAAAAGCCCTGCCACGTTTTCCTTTAGGAAGGGGATTTACTGACAGGTTGCTGTCCCTAATCCCACGTTGCTCCCAGCTCATCAAAGTCCAGGTGCTGTGTGGAAATGTGGGCATTGCTTCACCTCATAAAAGTGTTCATGCTCTGTTGGCTCCAGCTGAACTGGGCTAAAAATGTGGCTGAGCTTCAGCTGCATTAGTTTTGCTGCAGTAATAAAAGGACAGAAACTGGAGGTCCAGCTTAACCCACTGTCCTGGCTCTCACTGTGGCCTTTATTCTTTATTAAAAGAATAAAAATACAGGGTGTGGATAAAGCAATTTCTTCTGTATGCATATTCCCAGCATCCAGTGGCTTGTAGTTTAGGTAATTCCTAAGATTATAGCTGAAAAAAATGTGGTTTAAGGACTATTATTTAATTAATATCTTCCTTTACTATAAACTGTTCATACATTTGGTTCTTGTAGCATCTGTGGCAGCTTAAGTTTACTTGTAAATGCTGAAGGGTTTATTGATACTAAAGGCTGTTGCTATAATTCTCTATATGGCTACTTTTCACTTAGACTAAAATTCCAGTTATTCTGGAATGCTTGTTACATTTTAAGCTTATCCTCTACGCCATATCAAATAAACTTTCAAATCTATGTAGAACTGACCTTTAGGATAATTTTTTTTTTCCCTTTTTCTTTGAAGCTCTCTGATCCCTCTGACTTACCCAAGAATGCTTTCAGAATTTTTTCTATGCTTGTAGAGTTCTTATGCACTGAACACATCGATTATGCATTAGAAACAGGCCTTGCTGGTGAGTACAGAACTCTCTGAGCATTTCATCTCCTTGGCCTTTTTTTGTGCAGGGGATCTTTGCTGTGCCTTATTGATTGGCCTTGTTCACAGTGTGTTGGTTAAATGAAATTTTTGTGTGTTTTGGAATCAACATTTAATGTCTTCTAAAGTGTGACTTTCATTTGGGGAATTGAGGCTCGGATGGGAAAAGGCTTCTGTCTTCAAAAACATTTTTATCACAGGAATTGGGACATCAGCACTCCCTGCCTCTTTTAATTGTTCTCTGTGCCATAGCAAGATAATATTTTTATATTAAGGCTTAGTGTCTTAATTTTTATAAGAATTCTGTGCTTGTTTGTATGTTTGTGCTTTGTAGAGTGGCAGTAAATAAGAAAACTGCTTGCTTAAAGAAGTTAAAATCTTGACAGTGAGAACCTGTCATTTTTAAATGACAGCATTAAACTCCCATTCTGAAGGAGGTTTTAAATTGACTGTCCTGTTGTGCTTTTAGAAATTCTAACAGTAAGATATTTCTCTGCCTGTGCCTGTTACCCAATATAGCTGGGAGAAATACCCTATATATGGCACCATTGTAAATTTTTGAACCTCTTTAAGCCTGTGATTTAAGCATTCATGGAAAAATTCTGCATATTTAAAAAGTCATCATGCTAATTATAAGAACTGCATATCTTTTCAATCCTAATGAAACCTCCTTTGCTTTAGGCATTCCCTCTTCTGATTCAAAGAATGCAAATCTGTATTTCTTGGATGTTGTCCACCAGGCCAATACTATTTTCCATTTATTTGACAAGCAGTTCAATGACCATCTGATGCCATTAATCAGGTACCTTTATTTTGATTATTATTTCCAATGTGAGTGGGCTTTTTTGGTAAAGAAAGCAGTTCTTTTCATTCCTCATCTCTGTTAAGAGGAGTTCATGCTCAGAGTAGATCAACTTGATATTGTGGAAGATAAAATGCCATCATGGGAAGGGGAAGAAGGGAAGTTAAATTGGCTCCTTTGAAAGCCAGTGAAAGAGAGTGAGTTCCAAGAGTATTAATGGGTAGGAGAGGCAGTTTTTCCTTGGAGACATCACTGCTGCATTCCTGGTGGGACTAAAAGGGTTTTGGGGTCCTTTCTGATGGGATGGGAAATCTTCACTGAATCCTTTTGTAAGCAGCAAAGCCAGCAGAGAAATTTGTCCTGATATTTTAACACTGTCACACATCCAACCTTCTCCACTGTTGCAGTTCTTCTCCTAAATTATCTGAATGCCTTCAGAAGAAAAAGGATATCATAGAACAAATGGAAGTGAAGCTGGATATGGGCATTGACAGGCAAGTAGAGATTTAAACTTTCTCTTAATTCTTAATTTATATAAAACTCCTTTGTGATGTGTGTTAACTGTCCTTTTAAGCATGAATTATTCCTGAACACAAAATTGATATTTTAGTATTTTTTTAATTGATAAGCATGCATTGCTGTGCATGGGAAATTTAGATTTTTATATGGTTAGAGGGTCATATTTTCCATGGCACATTTCTGACCCATAAATACTTCTGGAAGGATGTTAAAGATGGTTATGTTGAAAGAGTGCAATAAATTCAGTTTTACCTTATTGTCTCAAACTCTTTTTTTTTCTACTTTAAAAGGGGGAGAAATGATGATTGAAATAGGTTAAACACTTGCAGGATTTCCATTAGGAGCAAAGTTTGACAAAAATAGGTTAGATGATTTGCTGGAATCTGTGCAGTGCTATGGATTAGACCCAGTCATAGAAGTCTGTAGACCTGGAATAATTTTGATTCTGACATTGACTTGCTTTGAGGTTGTGACTCATTTAATCTTTTTTCTATTTCTCAGAATAAAAATGAGGGGATAGCTATAAACATTGTAAATTAAAATCACAGCTGTTTTGCAGCAGAGGCAAATAATAAACTAACAAGCTTAATATTAGGAAATGGAGCTGTTGTGTGATGCCCTACTTTTGATTTGGTGTATTATTTTCTGTAAGTGCAGAAAGAAAGGTGGAAATAGGGGATGTGTCAGTGGCAGTTGAGATTTGCAGCTGCTCCTGCTGCAAGTGACCTTAGAGATTTAAACACAAAGTTTGAAATATTTCAAGCACTGAGGCTATAAGCTTAGATCTAAACAGATACAGGTTGGTCATCAGCATTAGCAAAGTTTGTGTATAAAATAATTAATCTTTTAAAGGCAATAACAAGACTTGGGAGAACAAGTTCAAAAAAATTAGTGTTTCAGCCATACAAAAGAGATTAATTTTGAGATGAACATTACGTGTAAGATGTGTCTGTGTGCCTCTTTCATGCTGCTTTGTGGTGCCACTGGTGCTGTTGAGAATGGATTGTCTTGCTTAAAGGAATTGAGTTTAAAATACAAAGCAGTTTTTCTAAACATTGGTGCTTTTTCAGCATTATCCAATCTGGAAAAGTCCAATTGCAGCTTCTTGAGTGCCATTCACAGCAATTGAATCTACCTCTAAAAGTGATTTATTAGGCAAACAAAATTAATTCAGCCGGTTTTCTTTCAGCATGTGTTTTGTGTAAACAGCCTTCTGGGAGTATTTACTGCAAATGGAAACTGAGGGGAAAGAAATTTAAGGAAATTATATCTTTCAATGTGGATTGTTGGATGAAGTGCACCTGCAATGCAAAACTGAGCTCTGAGAGTAGGAAAAAAGGAGTTTGTTCCCTCTTTGGATCCATCTATTCCTCTCCCCTCCACCCCACTTCAGCTTGAATCCTTCAAGACCTATAATGGCCTTGACTGTTTTCTTCAGGGAAGTTGGAAGGGTGAGGGAGATGAAGGAAAGCGAAAGAGGGGGAAAAAACCAGAGGGATGTTCCTGGTCAAGGAAGGCACTGGGAGAGGTTTGCAGCTTCTCTCAGCCTGCTTTGCTGTTTGACCTTTGCTTTGGACTTAAAGGAGACCAGGGCCTTGACCTTAGGTAGTGTTCTGGACAGATAAATCCTGTAAGGGGGAAATAAATGACACTGTAAAACTCCATGAGATTTCTGAGAACAAGAGGAATACCAAGCTCTGGCAAAGGAAGAGGTTCTTCCTTCCCCCTCACCCCTCTTTCATTTTCCAAGTGTGTTCTGATGCTTCTGACTAATATGCAATGTGATCTAATTCTCCTAAACTCTTTGGAATGCTTCCTTCAGCTTTCTGATTCCCTCTGCACTGAAGGATCCTCTCCAATTTCTCTGAAGAGCTGGATTTGAATGGATTACCTTCCTATTAATGTGTCCCCTTTAAAAGCAACTGGCCAGTGTGCTGTGTGCTGTGCTCCAAGGCACTGAACTTGGAGGGAAGAGTTTTTAGGGATTTTTTGGGCTGATACTTCTTTTTCCAACAGCTCAGTAGAAAATCAAGCATATCTTCTCTCTAGAATTGCATTGCAGCTCTGGAAAAGTGTGTGTATTTGTGCATGTTTGTTAAATGGAATATTTCCTTTGACACACTAAAAGCATTTATTGTATCTTCTGTAAATCACCCAAATATTAGGTGCTGGTTTTTTTCCCCCTTGTTGCTTTATGCTTTATAACTTTTGTGTTAGTTGGTGTGAATATAAAAATCAAGGAAATGAAAATGTTCCCTTCCAAACCCAACCTGTGTTTGTAACTTTAAAGGACACTGAATTGCATGATTGGACAGATGAAGCACATCTTGGCTGCAGAGCAAAAGAAGACAGATTTTAAACCAGAAGATGAAAACAATGTTTTGATTCAATATACTAATGTAAGTAACTGAAGTCTCAGCTCAGGAGCCTCATCAGGTACAGGATGTTCCCTGCCAAACATGCTTTAGAGAACATGTGCATGTGCTAAATTTACTTCCATTCTGCACCAAGCACCTCCAAACTCTGTTGTGGGCTGTTTTCTCAAGCTGAAAAGGAACATGAGCAGCTTTGTATCCAGTGTCAGGCACAAATCAGTAGGTGCTGGAGGAACTGGCGCATTCTTTCCCCTCCCAGGAGGCCTAGATTTGGAACGAGGCTTTTAGCTGATAATTAGCTTTGAGCTATCAGTTTCAGAAAATCAATTATCAGGTACTCTCTGGTTGCTGGGTGGTTTTTCCCCTCAGAGTGGCAGGAACATGACAAAGCATCACAGGTACTGCATGAACATTCTTTACTGCACAGTGTTGTCTGGACCACCAAATCTTCCTGAATCCCAGCCCAGGGGTTTCTGAGGAGCTGTAGGGCTGACTCACATCAGGCTCTTGTTAGGGAACAGTGCAGGGAGAAGCAGAGAACAAACTCACTGGGAAGAAGTGAGAGCATTCCCAGGTGGGAATGGGAAAAGTGGAGCAGTAGGATGAAGAGCCTTGTACTATGTGGGAATGGTGAAGATGCCTGTATGGCTGTTAATTTGGATTATAACTACAGCTGGCAAGGTTTTTAATCAGTCCCCCTCCCCACCCATCCCTTGGTTGATCATTGTTTGAATTAAAAGTCAAAATTAAACTGTTCTGTTCTGAACTGTGAACTATAACTTAAATGACTATTGTCTTGCACCCATCTTCCTACTCACACTTTTGCAACTTTATGTGGCAAATAAAAAAACTGTTGGAAAATTATTAATTGGAGAGTGACTGATTTCAATGCTGTGCTGTGAAAGTTTAAGGTTTAATGGCTGATGTTTGGCTTATGATATGGAAACCACTTTGAGAAGAACAGATTCCTAGAAAGTAAGTTACCTAATCATTCTTTTTTTTTTTTTTTTTTTAAATTTAGGCTTGTGTTAAGGTCTGTGGCTATGTTAGAAAGCAGGTGGAAAAGATCAGAAATTCCATGGATGGCAAGAATGTGGACACAGTTTTGATGGAGCTTGGAGTTCGTTTCCATCGGCTCATCTACGAACACCTCCAGCAATATTCCTACAGCTGCATGGGAGGCATGTTGGCTATTTGTGATGTGGCTGAGTACAGGAAGTGTGCCAAAGACTTCAAGGTAAGACATGAGGAGAGGATGATGGATGTGAATCCTCTGACAGGAGGGAGTGTTTTAAAGATCCAGATGGACGTTCTGTTACAAGACCTCAAGCAACTCTAATTATTTACATCTGGTTTTTTTCTTTCTTTTCTCGTGCCCACAGATTGCTCTGGTGTTACAGCTCTTTGATACCTTGCATGCACTTTGCAATCTTCTGGTTGTAGCCCCTGATAACTTAAAGCAAGTTTGCTCAGGAGAACAACTTGCTAATCTGGACAAGAACATCCTTCACTCCTTCGTTCAGCTGCGTGTCGATTATAGGTCTGCTCGTCTCGCCCGTCACTTCAGCTGAGAGCACAGCAAGAGAACCTGTTCCTTTGGGCAGGCCTCAGTTGTCAGAAAGCACAGGGAATGATTCCTTACCAACCATGGGTATAACTTTTGTGGGACAATGACTGTTCAGAATAAAGCAGCAGCCATATCTAAACGTGACAATGTAAGGAGGTGAGCAGGTAAAGCTCGGGGTGGTGTTTCACGTGAGCTAAAGTTCTAGTGAAGAATTTCACAAATCTACTTGCTACTGACTTTTTTTTTTGTTTGTTTTGTTTTGCTTTTTTAATTGGAAACATGTTGGTGTAGGAAAGCAAGTGGTGCATTGGAAGTATTTTAGTCTTCAGTATTGAATTACGAGATACCGTTTGCTAGACTTGAAGTACAGAGCATAGCGTAGGTAATGGATTACATAGACTAGACCAGTGTAAAAACATCCTTCATCAATTTTAATGACTTAGACTTCAGCACAGCTAATCATAATCAAATTATCTTTGATTGGTGTTTCTAAGTCATTTCTTTCATTTAAAACCTTATCCTGCTCAATGTAATTTCTTGCTCTAATTAATTAGCTTGGAATTTCTTTGAGATGTAGGAGTAAAAGCAGCACTATCCCAGAAAGATGTAATTTATTCATTGTGTAGCATTCTAAACAGAACTGAAGTGGTGAAAAGTTTTGGATTTTTTTTTTTTTTAGCTCTTTGCTTTGTTTTTTTGGGTTTTTTTACCTAATAGTCAAAAGCCCACTGGAATGTACTGGCATTGTATGATCTGACATTATTGTTTCTGTTTGATACCAGCACACTGAATTTTATATGTGCTCCTGAAGTAAATGCAGCTGCCTTGCCTAAGGCATCCTTATTATGAGGTGAAGGTGCCCATTGTTGGGTTAATATACAAGAACTTTCTCCTGTCTTACTTTCTTTGTAAATAAATTCAAATTCTAATGAAGTGAAAGGATAAAATGTAGCCCAGTTTTTCCTATGTGGCTCTGGCCAAAACCTCGAGTGGAAGATTCCTGTGCTGAAGGTAATTGATCCTCAGTGCCTGAGCAATATAAAATGTTGAAGTGTGCAAAAGCTGCTCTTCCACTGCTCATAACTTTCATACTGGGCACAGGCTACTCTGTGTCCCCTGCGCTCCAGTGTTTGTTCAAGGTGTTTCTGACATGGACCCACAGTGAATTGAAGGAACAGTGATGTTTGAAACATCTGGGGTGGCTTTTCCACAAGCAGTTGAAAATTGATGTAAATAAACCTTTTCTCAGAGCAGACTCTTGTGGAAACCAGGTTGGGAGTGCAGTGGTTTGTGTCTTCAGTCTGACCTACACCATCCCTGAGCAAATCCTTTCTAACACATTATTTGTACTGTTATGGGAACTTCTTTCTCTCCCACCTTCAGAGCAGCATTTCTATCAATTTACTTTATGGCTTGGTCAGATGATTCTGTTTTCCCCTTTCCTTAATGAATTCCCAGGTGTAGTCAACATTGAGAGGACCTGTGTGGGACTTCTCTTGGTTAGTTGAGGTTCTCCTGCTTCGTTTTACATTTAGCAGAGCATTGTATCAGTAAACAAGAGGATGGATGCCAGAGTGTCTCCAAGTATTCCAAGGGACTGCTTTGCTGAGCTGCACTGCTCTATTCCTTGGCCATGGCAGAGCCACAAAGAGTTTTGGACACTGGAGGAGGCACATGCTTGTACTGCTGCCATTTCTTTTCAAAAGCTCTGATGTGAGTTCAGATGATACCTCTCTGTTACCTCTGTAACCGAAAGCCAACAATTTTAAGGCTGTGGGTTTTATTAACCAATACAAAGTCTTTCTACAAAAAAAAAAAAAGTGTCAATTTGTAAACACCTCAGAACAGTGAACATCATCTTGAGATTGCAGATCACAGAAGTGCTTCAGAATTCGTTGTATGATTGTTTGAATTTTTTTAAGGTTGTATGAAATGTATTTACCATATTCCTCGCTTTCTTAGCTGTGTTTTCCATGCATATGCTCAGTGCAATATTTCCATTATGCCTGTTAACAGGAGGCAGCAAAAAGTAGGTGAATACTTAAACTTAGATATGTAAACTCTTCCTCAATAAAAAGAATTCCTTCCAGACACTTTTTTTTCATTTCATTTCCATGTTCTTCAAAGATATTTATACTCAATTGTATAAGCCCTTCTATTTAAAAAAAAAAGAAAAAAAGAATAAAAGTAATTTTACTGACCAAATTTATCACTGGTGTGAGTTTTCCCCTTCCTTTTAAAAACCTCCCTCAGTACCTACTGAAAGTTTTTATTTCTGGAGAAGGCTGCATTGTCAGTAAGTTTATTTTATAATACAAATTGGATTGGGATGGGGTGGGGAACTATAATTTTAAGTTTAGAGCTCTTATAGCAGGCAATTTAGAAAAAATATTTCCAGTGGCTTCTGAATGCAATAAAATAGTATCTTAAAATACAAATATGCCTTTTTAATGTTCATATAATGAGTTAAAGTACTGCCTGTCTAATGTTCCCTCCTACAATGTGGGCATTTATTTATCAAGCTGGCAGTCAAACAACTGCCTGAGAGGGGGAGTGTGTGTGTGTAATTATGTTGTCTACAATTGGGGAAAATGGCTTTGCAGTAAACTGTTGTAGGCTGGAAAATAAGCTGTGTTTTTTTACAAGTCCTGTAATTTATTAAGATGGTTTGGTTTTGTGTTCTGTTTGTGTGTGCACAGAGGGCAGGGAGGAGTTGGTGTTCTCTGAGAATACTTCACAGATAATAAAAAAAAAAACTGGGAAATGGAAGTGCTTGGAAACATAGAAATAAAGGGTAAGGAGTGAAGAAGACATGAATTAAAAGGGTGTGGAGAAGGAGCAGTTTGAAATGAAGGACGTGAAGGAGGAGGTTAAAATAGGATTAATGGAAACCTGACACACACATCAACCTGGGAGAGTAAGCAGGACTGGCATTAAATCTCCCACCCTGCAATGAATTGAGTCTCTAGAGGAAGGGGACTCCAAATAATTTGCTGTAGAGCTGTTCATTCATCTGGAGACTTGGATTCACCAGGAAGAGGCTCCAACCCGGGTGTGGATCTGCTCTGCAGGACAGGTGGTGGTGCTGAACCTGAGCTCTGTGAGGAGCAGAAATGCCTCAGCACTGTGCAGCCTGATGGGAGGGAAGGAGAACTTGCCAGGGCTGAGCTTATTTTTTTAATTTGAAGACTACAGTGATCTGGAGGATGGTAAGTGACTGCTGGATTTGAGGATGGCATGGCATTGATGGGGAGTGTTAGCTTGTGATCAGTAAGAAAACTTTGGGTTTGGTTTTATTTTCTTCTCCACAGTGTCATTTTAAATCGTTGGTGGTGTGACTGAGTGTCCTCTGAAGGGGTTGCTCCATTTCTGTAGGAAATTTTGTGTCTTACAAAGTGACCTGAAGAGTGTGAGGCCCATTGGGTCCCTTCCCGGGTTGGGTACACCTTGGCCTGTCCTTCAGAAACCCATAGTTCCAGGTTTCTCAACCTGCTATGTGCATGGCACTAAACCTGATGGTACTCAGTTTTAGATGCCATGAAAAATTCCAAAACACAGGAGTGCTCTTTGGATTAAGTTCTCATGGCAATAACTATCTTAGTTCATGTTAGCACTGGAGTTGAACCACTCGTGAGAACCAGTCTGAGGTGATGATTCCTATTCAAAGGAAGACATTATCTAAATAACTGCTTATCTAATTTTAAATGCAGGTAGCAGCTCTTCTCCTTTGCCCTTCTTGTCCCAGGAGCAGCAGGGAGGATAAGCCAGCCATCAACACTTTTCCAGAGGACAACAGAAAGGTAGGAGCACCTTTCCTGTCCCGATGTTCTGCTGGAAATTGGCCTCTAGGCATTATTTCTGCCACCACCTCCTCTGTGGTGGCTCTAAATGGAGACAGATTTCTGTTTTGCTGTCTGCATTGGAGTATTTTCTCTCTGGACATCAAGGCTGCCATATTGTTGATTTTTTTTTTCCCCCTGGTGTTTCTACACCTTTTTTAGGGAGGGGAGGGAGCCAGACCTCTTGCCAGTTATGTTCACTGCTTTGCTTGTGTTTTTTCCCCTCCATTCTCATTTCTTTGGGTGGTGGTAGATTTCTGTACCACCTCTTCTGCTTATCTTAGAGTGGGGAAGCAGCTGTGTTTGCCTGTCTTCTTTTCTCTTGTGTGGGGCACTGCTTACTCTGTGTCAATACAGCCCTCAGTGTGTGTGGAAACCTTGGTTTCTACTTTTATTCTATTAGCTTTATGTCCCTGTGCCCTGTTTTCCTTTCAGATCTCAGGATTGCACTATCCCTTCCCCTCTGTTACCACTCAGCCAGAGAGAAAAAAAAACCTTTAACTTTGCAGTGTGGCTTCTGGGAGACCTTTACGTGTTAATGTAGTGGTTCTTCACCCACATGGAGCCCAGTAGAAGGAGTTTGGCTTCATTCTTCTGTATTGCTCTGCCTTCCCTATATTTTCTCATCTCTGCAGGGCTCTGTTTCCAATTTCTCTCCCCTGACCTGGCTGTGCATTATATTGAAACTTTATGTAAGGGGCCAACCGTGGGGCAAAAGGTGTCAGATATCTCAGTTTATCTCCTTTGTTTAATGTGGCAGGAAAGCAACATGAAATGCAAAGTTGGGCCATCTCTGAATAGTATCTTTAAGAACAGCTTAGTAAACCAAAATGAATTGTTTTGATACTTGAGGGTCAAGATATCAAGATATTTTATTTGTAATTTATTTGTTTGTAACTGAAGTCCATCCTGATACAGGATGATACTAAATCTGAGGTTTCCTTGCAGCAGTCCCAAATCCTGCTCATCTGCACTGCTGCTACCCCTCTGTGAAGTGAGAGGACTTTGGAGCTGAGGCTGGAACGCTGGCTGAGCCACAGGCTGTGGCAATTCCCACCCTTGCCATGCCAAAGCCTGTCCTGGTCCCAGCTGAGCAGCTCATCCCTGCTGGGGGGATCAGAATTGTTCCACCCCAGTAATGTAATTTTAGAGCGTGTGTGACCGTCTCAAGAGAGCCACAGCTATCAGTGCTGGTCTGTTCAGCTGATCTTCCAATATACAATATTCCTTGAAAATCGATATTTTAAAATTTTTCTTCTTGAAGTGTTAAACCTTTTCTCTCTTCTCTCACTGAAACCCAAAATTTTCTGTAAGGCTGCTGAAGCCACAGTGGGAAGAAAGAAATGCTCTTTGGGAGACAGGCATCACAGCAGCAGTGGCTGTTGCAAAAAGCTTCCTCACACCGTGTTTTGTTTTCCTTACAACTGGATTTAGCAAGGATAGAGGAGAGAATGGACTAAGAGATGTTGGTCTTTTTATTTCATCCTCTTTGTGTGCACAGAGGGACTCTGCAAGTTTTGGGGCTGTTTCTTCTCCCCAGAGGAGGCTGTTTGCACCACAGCCTTCCCTTGACATTTATTCATCTTAACCCCACCTCATTTTGTCCTTGTCAGCCCTATCCCAACCTCACTTCTAGCCAAGGGCACAAAGGACACCCTGGCAGGTCTTGGATGTCCATCTGCTTTTCCATGTTGATCATCAATCTGGTGGGGACAGGAGCTGTTGTTCTACCACGTGTCCAACCTCCTCAGGGCTCCCTCTTCACCTGGAAAGAAAGGAACTGTGGAGAGATGTCCCAGAAACAATTCCTAGGTAAATAAGCTCTTGGTGTCAGGATGAACAGCTCGTGCTGGAAGACACAGTTAAGGTTCACCTTGGTTGATGTTGCCAGTTGAAGATGGTCGATGTGAGCTCTGCACTGCTTTGACTGTGGCATTTGAGTGTTGTAGGGAAGCCAGAGAACACCAGCTTGCATTTGAAACATTTTTATAACACCCATTTTACTGTAAACAATTCATTAAAATGACTTTCTAAGTCTTAGGCTGGTGGATTTTTGAAGGTTGCTCATTTTACTTATCCACCCAAAGTCAATTTGAGTATGAATATATAACATTTTACTCATAATAGCAAACAACTGCGGAGAAGAGACATTTATTCTGGAGGCAGAGATTCAAACTAGACAGCAATGATGCATTACAAATATATAATTATTTGCACTAATATTTGAGCAGGTGGAATGGATTAGTACATGGTCAACATTGCACTGCTGATAACATGTATTTTTCTATATTAATATGTACTGTGCAACATGTATTAAAATTGTCAATAATTCATTTTAACAGAGATAGCAATATTTATATTGCTGTGTTCTACAGACAGCAGAGTGAATTGTTAAAATGTGTAAAGCTGAGCTAGATTTAACTTAACTTTGTTTCCCAGTGTGTGTGGTTTTAATTTCTCATTAAGAAAAAAAAACTAACACCTTTCAACCCGGAAAGATTCTTGCTCTTCTGTGGAATTTCTGACCCAAATCCATTCCTGTGCTCCCTGGCCTGTTAGGAATTTGCTTGAAATGAGACCTCCAAGACCCAGCCCAGGCTCTGGTAATAATACTGGGATACAACCTCAATTTAGGTGCTTAGTAGGTGGATTCTTTCTGTGGATGTTCCTGAATGAACTGGAGACCTTTTTTTATTTATTATTATTATTATTATTTTATTTTTAGGACCTATTTTTCTTCTGCTATATTGCTTCTTGTTTTCCCTTCTTAGTGCATTTTTTGAAGCCTCTGGGGGTAAAATGAATCTGTTCAACCAGTGAATGTATCTTTTTATAAAGAGGGATCAAGGGAACACACTCAACTCTGGGCCTTATCACTGGAAAATCTCGGGACGAGCAGAAAGTGCAACACGGGGTGATCCGCTAAATTTTAGGGGAATATCTTAAACTGACAGAGGGCAGGGTTAGATTAGATATTAGGAGGAAATTCTTTTCTGTGAGGGCAGTGAGGCCCTGGCACAGGTTGCCCAGAGAAGCTGTGGCTGCCCCATCCCTGGAAGTGTTCCAGGCCAGGTTGGAAGGGGCTTGGAGCAACCTGGTCTAGTGGAAGGTGTCCCTGCCCGTGGGAGGGGGTTGAAACTGGATGGGCTTTAAGGTTTCTTCCAACCTAAACCAGTCTATAATCTTGAATCATGTTGTCTGCAAGTGTCTCTTTACAACTGTTCTGTTCTGAGATGCAGATCTGGGGTTATATTCAGGGGAAAAAAATGGATTTTGTTGCCTTTCCCTCCTAGGGTCACCTGTCTGCAGGGAGGCAACTGAATGGATACATACAGCAGCAGTTCAAAGCAGCCAGAATCCATGCATCCATCTGAAGCTTTTAAAATAATGTTTCTCACCAGCCAGACTCAAGTTAAACTGGGCTAGTGAACCTCTCCATTTATTTGTCCATTTTTTTTAAATACATGCTGATATATAATAATCTCAGAAGTGGCTGTGGGGGTGGATTGCTCCTTCCTCTTGTCTAGACAACTCCTTTATTCTGGAATAGCAATGTTACATTTGAAAAGCTTCTTTAAACGTGTAAGGACGTCCTTCTGTGGTGTCAGAGCATCTGCTACAAATGTCTGCGTGAACTGAGCCCCCAGTCGAGACTAAAGAAAAGAAAGTCTAGATCAACTTGCTGGTTTTTAATTTACTTTTTTTTTTTAATTTTCCCCCTTCCTGCAACAGAGAGAGCCTTAAATAGTAATTTTAAGGCAGAGCTTGAAGTCCAGGTCTTCTGAAGGAGACCAGAAATAGCTGGCTTATGTTGGCTCAACGTACAGGGCGCTGTGCCAAATTCACTGCTGGTGTGAGCAGCTGTAACTTTGCCAGCTTCAATGGAAATATGAATTTTTAAAAGTCCATAAGCACGTTAGACACATACCTTTGTCTTCCCACAATTAGTTTTGTTGCTTACATAGCATGAGGCTTTCTGTAGTACATAATCCAATGCCTAAATATAGTAATTCCAATGCACTTGAGATCAATTAGATTTGTACTTTTAAACTCAGTTTTGTCTATAAAGATAATGTTATGTTGCTGAAGGGATTTGGTATTTAAAGTGTCTGAACAAGTCTAAGTGGCTCTTGGGCATTATAATTTTTATTTAGCTGCTTTTAGCCCAATCACTAATCAAATTAAAACCTACCATGACTGGTGTATAACTCAGAGCAGACGGTGGAGCGTGTTTAGCTGATGGCACGTAGTTTTTTTGATGAGAGGGGTGCTAAGGTGGTGCTTTTGTTAGCAACAAAAGTGCTCTTTTCTGAAAATTGAAAAATAGGTTAAAGTGGCTTTGGGGGAACAAAAAGATGTAAGTTCAAGGTTGTGGTAGTCCCTACAAAGATGGGCAAAGATCTCTTTGAAGTCTTTACGCTACGAGGGCGCTTTGCTTTTAAAGGAAATGACTTTATTTGGTCTTTATAAATAACAACCCTGTAAGAGTAATGCTGCTGGTTGTGTGTAGGGAGGAGGGGGAGGGTGTGAAAGAGCTGTCAGCTTCCCTCTAGGAAACTATTCCAGAATGTACCCTCGGATCAGACCACCAGAGGGAGAATTCCTCGTGCGGCAGCGACGTGATCCAAAACGTGGTTTGGTTCCCATTTAAGAACGTCGAGAAAGCCCAAACTGCTCTTTGTGCAGCACGTAATTCCCTCCACGTTGGTGTTTTCCATTCAGACCCCACTGTATGAGGCAATGAACAGGAAGGTGGGCAGTTTTCTGTTTTGTTTCATGTGAAAATGGTGCATTTAGCAACGTTAGGGGCCTTGCTTAAAAAGAGAAGGCAGGAAATAATGATTCAACGGGAGTGCTTAGTGCTCAACTGTTCAGTCACGTTGTGAGGGCAGAAATCAACAGCAGTATCTGCTAAAGAAGAGAGTTCATCCTGATTCTTTATTTCCAGGGCTGAATAAGGTCCTAATCAGGCTCAGGAAATGTCTGCTCTTTGAAACTTGTAAGAGTCTGTCAGCTTGGTTTAAAAAAAGATGGCATGAGTTATATATTGTGCTGTCAGACACACTCTTACACTTGTCTCCAACTTGGAATTGAAGTGCACTTGCTTTTAATTGCCAGTGCCAGAAAATTGCTTCATGCCAAAAAAAGACGAGGAATGGCTCTTTTTCTTGAACATTCTCTGTATAAAATAGGCATAGAAAGAACAAGATGTGCTGAGGAAGCTCAGGGGGAGTGACATAACACTTTCAAATTTTGGGGTTTAATTTAGCGGGCTGTTATTTTTTTGGATGTCGATCAATGTGGATTCCAAGGGGAAACGGAACAGAGCCAGTTCTGTGATGAAATAAGATTGTAGAAGACAACAAAGCTACTCTGCACTGCCACACAAGACACAACTGGAGCCAAAAGAAGCAAAAGTGGAGCAGTTCTCCAGGCATGGAAACATCATGGGGGACTGATATCACCAAATTCCCATTGTGTGAGTTTAAATGGGTCCTGTGCTAGTTTAGTAGGCTCCCTAAGTCATGGACTAAGAGAGAAGGGAGCTATTCCAAAGTTGGGTTCATCTTGGCATAGAACTAAAGTAGGACAGATGATTTGCTTGCTAGAAGAGTCTCAGTTGCTTCATCAGTTCTGAAGGGACCCAAGCCACTTGTTTAGGACCAGCTAACATGAGATGCCTAACGAGCAAGACAGCTCACCTACTTGTAGAGGCCAAGAAAACCATAGATACTTGATATTTTGACCCCTGAAAACTGTCTGTGATGAGTTCAGCCCTTTCAGCTTGCATGGTTTATTGGGATTCACTTTACCTGTCAAATGGAATAATCTAGACCTGATGTCATTTCACTGGTAAGTCTGGTAGTGGACTAGAGAGCAGAGAATTTGACAGCAGGCAAATGCTTCCTTTCTCTGTTCAGGAGCTGTCTTTAGGAATTCTGCACAGTCCCTCTGGCTGCTGTGGCACTGCACTGCTTGTGGATTTATCTCCAATGGCAGTGCTGTGTGAAGAGGCACGTTGGTGTACATGGGGATGCAGCCATGAAAACTGTGCTTCCTAAATTGCTTTGATCTTGGTCTCTTTGGGGATCTCAAAGCCAAGGGATGAGCCTCTTCTGGAGGAGCCATTCTGTTGTGACTGATGAAGGAAACAGACAAATGGAGGAGCAAGAGAAAAGAGGTTAAACTGGACAAAAGGCTTGGCTTGAAATCTGAAAAATGCTTCCTTTATTTCTCTTTGCTTTACTCTAAACAGGTCTTTGATTTCTTTAATCTGACACTGGCTAACTTCAAAAAAAATGAGTTTTCTTCTAGCTTGGTTCCCTTCTGCTTGGCATCTCTCTCCTTGCACACCTGCTGGTCCTTGGCAGAGCAGAACAGGCCCCCTCTCATGTTGCTCCCCCTCGGATCCCAGCTCTGCCTGCCTGAGTGGCAGCTGCTGTCTGACCATTTGCTCCACTGACGATTGTGCACTTGTCTGAGGCTGCAGGATGAGGTACAGTGCAAGTTAGACAATCTACAGATGTCATCCATCTGTTCCAGCACTGCCTTCTTGGAGAAATGGACTTTCTTCAGATGCCCTTGAAAGATCTCTTTTTCCACACACTCTGAACACAGTGAACTTCCCTTCACAGGTGGAGTTCTGCAATGCTGGGCCTGCTCTGAGTGACTTCTCAGGCTTTTTGGTAATTCAGAGCTACTCTGGCAGTCTGGGGTGCATCTCATGTCTGTCTGCTTCCTGCAGGGCTCAGTTTAGGACCTGCCCTCAAATGTCCTCACTGCTTTCACCCTCATCTTTTCCAGGATCCATCTTCTAGCTGAGGCTTATCAGGTCATTACAGAAATCATGTCTGTTGCCCTTCACAGAGCAGCTGAAGAATTAAGAGATCTTTTTCCCCTGTGCAGCAGTGAAGGGCATTTCCAGCCATCATGTTTGCCCTTCTCTGTGTTATGAACTGTGAACCACAAAACATCTCTTTGTCCCATCAAAGGATCACTTGGGTTTCCTGATCAATTTATTTTTTCCTAAACTGGTTCCCTCAGGTTTAGGAGTCTGAGAGTCCCTGAAGCTGAAGGCCACCATCAAGGAGAAATTATTCATCTCCAGAAAATCCTGGGTTTGGCTGGACATCCTCTCCGATGCCCAGTCTCTCCCAGGGTGCTTCCATCTGACCTGCCGGTCTCTTTCAACTCTGCCTTGGGTCTACCTTACCTGGAGGCAGTTTTTATCCTCAGCACTCCCTCCCCTCTCTTCATCCTTCCTCCCAAGCCACCACACACTCCTCAGCCAAGGCATTTTTGGCAGGATAGACAGGAGCTATTCCAAGAATAGGATCTTTATCAGTCAAGCAGTTGCTTGTTGTCTTGTCCCCTCCTGATTCACAGGTGGCTTTGAGCTTCCCTGTCTGGCAACACAGGAGGCAACAGCTAACAGAGCCTCATTGATTGAACTCAATAAAACAGCAGAATTTGGAATGACAGGATGGAAGATCACCTTTTTGCAGTGAAGAAGTCATCTTATTCTGCAGAATCCTGGAAATTGTGGTTGACATCAGCCTTGATGGAATGAAATAGGGGTCATGTGCAGACCAAGGTTGCCTTGTTGTGTTCAGTGTTGTTGCCATCACTGTCTGTCTCCCCTACCTGTTGAGGATATGACAGGTTCACTGTGCCAGTTTATAATCTGTGAGTTTAATCTTTCCTAACTGGAATTTTAATCTTTCCTAACTGGAATTTTAATCTTTCCTAACTGGAATTTTCTTTAAAGTAGCCTTTGCAATTGGAATATTCAAATATAGCTGCACTTGCATGGCAGGTATAGATTTTACTGCTTTGTATTCCCAGATGTATGATAGACATGGGATAATTCAGATTGAAAGTCATCCATTTCCACACACAC
>JAWWLV010000179.1:60293119-60322923 GCA_035041135.1 Platyrinchus mystaceus
TTTTACTGCTTTGTATTCCCAGATGTATGATAGACATGGGATAATTCAGATTGAAAGTCATCCATTTCCACACACACAGCTACTTATAAAGCAGGATCAGCAGTGAATTCAGGCCATAAAGAACACTGCACTTAGTTACTGATTTTGTGTACCTAAGCCCTGTTTTGTCAGGGTGGGTGTTAGTTGCTTTTATTGTGCAGCTCTTTGAACAATGGAATAAACCAAGCTTGGTTTGATTTCCTGGGGAATGATGTCCTACAGGTTCCTCTCCCTGCTTGATGATCTTAGAGGTCTTTTCCAACCTAAATGATTGTATGATTCAAAACTCCTTTAAATCACTCTGGGGCACCCTCTGTGCTATGTCGTGTCCCCCCAAATTTTGGGTGGTTGAGTGTCCATCTGTATTGTGGATCCTGAGAGACACACAATGTCTCTTCTGTCTCCTATATATTAACTTATGATCCAGCTGGACACCAGTTCACACATTTCTGTTGGTCAACAGGTGGGATATACAACAAACTACTGCTCAGCTCTCTCTGTAGCCTTTGTTTAGTGATAAACCAATCTGTACTTCTGAACTTTGCACTGAACTTCTTCCACCAAATTTATTGGAATATGTATTTTTTTTAATCTATACCTTTGCCACTTTTGGTTAAAATGGACTAATGGACCATCTCTAGAAATGAATAGGATCCTAGAATGGTTTGTGTTGGAAGGGACCTTAAAAATCATCTCGTTCCAACTCCCCTGCAATGGGCAGGGACAGCTTCCACTAGCCCAGGTTGCTCCAAGCCCCGTCCAACCTGGCCTTGAACACTCCCAGGGATGGAGAAATTCAGAGAGAAGAATTAGTTTGTATATATCCATGGCAAGACCCTGGGCTAACGTGCTGGTTTCAGTCTAGGAAAAAGCTCTTAGCTTTAGTCCCTAACAGAGGAAATTGTGAAGTTGTTTTCCACCTGCCAGCTGACATCACCTCCATCTCACCTGGTCTAAAGCTCAGCTGGTCAACTCTGCTTGTAAAAGAGGTTCAGTCAGACACTGGCTGAAATATTTGGGGTTTGCTTGACCAGATGAGACAGAGACACTGAACTCCACATGGAAAGTGGCCCAGGGTTGTCCTGTGCAGAAGTCCAAAGGCATAAATCTGAAGTCACTGGTTCCCAGGCTTGAGGGATTAATCTTTATTACAGTGCCCTGGGGCAGCACAGAGCTCAGTGTGGATTTGTTATGCAGATTTTTACCTGAAATTCTTCATAAGAGCCCTCTGCTCTATGGGTACCTTCCCAAGTGTTATTTATGTTCCTCTTGTCCCAGCACAAAACACAAAGAATGCTCCCCAAAAGTCAGAGGATACCATGAATGAGGGGTTGGTTTGGTGCACAGGCTCACGTGATAGTGAAAGATGGTTTTGGGGACCACATCGTGCAGAAAGGGAAGTGTTGTTAAGCTGTAGAGTGGTTGTGACCTCTAGAAAGATTCCTGTGGGAGTGGGACACTGATGGGAACGTTTCTTCCTTCTTTCTCCTTGTCCCAGTGGGATCTGCTGCTGTGCTCCTCTCCTGTTTTCTGTCCATGTGGTGGGTGAGGCTTTCTTGGTCTGTGTTTCTGATATTCAGGGTAGCTCAGGTATGACTTGAATGAAATATATAATATATTTCCTATTGTATAGGAATACAAAAATAGCTTTAAATCATATTTAGAATAATAAGTTCTTGGTTCAAGATGCACACTAGTAGTTTTTTATGTTCTTAGGCAAGGAAGAAAAATTATTAAATACCACCCCAAGCATTTTAGCCACTTAAGATCTTGATTCTCCAAGGGAGGCTTTGCTTCCCCCTCCCCATCCCTCTGTGAAATTTGGGGGTTTTTTGCTGTCACCTGAGGTCAATACTCAATGGAAGGAAGGTGCCTCACTCACAACCCAAGCAGAGAAACAGTTAAGCATCTTAAGCTGTGTAAGCAAAAAAAGAGGGGAAAGAAGTTGCCAACATATTTTTGACAAAAGACGGGAAAATGACAGGCTGTTTGGGGTATGCAAAAAATTTTTCCTTTCATACATATTGACAGCCAGAGGGGGGTTATTATTGAGAATATGGGTAAAGTTACTGCCAGTTTCTGCTGGTACTCATGTTTAAAAAGAAACTATGGAAACCAGGAGTAGGAATATTAATTAAGTTCAAATTTGGAATGCCTTTGCCAGGAGTGGCTGCATGAATTCAATGAAGCAGCCTGTTGGGTTGCAATTCACTACGTTGTTTGCAATTTAATAGAATGCTGAACTTTTCATAAATTAACATGTTGTTTCAATAATCTGATTAAAAGGTTATATGTTGATAAGATTAGCCTTAGCTGAGGTTTTTTTCCCCTTCTTGCTTAAAGAACCAGTGTATATTTTCTTTAATCAGTTTGCAGCCATAAACTGTACCTTAGGGGCAAGATCACTGGCTCCTTTAGATTTTGGAAGTGCAGATGGAGTCAGTGCAGCTTCAAACCAGCTGAGGGTATGACCCTTGTCCCCAGGTTCTGGTGAGCATCTCAATTACACAGATATTCCAAAAATATTGGTTTTGAAGAAGGTTTTGAAGTAGCTGTCGAAGTTGATTTAATCCTATTTTTATGGACTAGGATAACAGTGATACTTTATTCTCTTCTAGTTTATCTTTTTCTTCCTTATGACTCGACTGTTACGTACCATATGTTCAAAAATGTTCTGAAGGTGTATAAATGTGTGTATGAATGTAAATATATACAGAGAGAGAAGGGGAGACACACTCATAAACAGAGGCAGGGAGAAACCTTTGCTTGGGGAGGATCACATCCAAGGACATTTGAGGTATCAGCAGTGGAAACCTGAGTAGACCTGGGGGAGATTTAGATTGGAAATTAGGAAAAATTCTTTCACTGGAAGAGTGGTCAGACAGTGGTGGCATCACCATCCCTAGCAGTGTTCAAAAAAATGTGTGGATGTGTCACTTGGGGACATGGTTTAGTGGTGATTTTGGTGGTGAGTTAATGGTTGGACTCGATGATCTTGGAGATCTTTCCCAACCTAAACAGTTCTGTGATTCTAAGACTCAGCACCACAGCACCCAGATTAGAAACTTGGATCCCCACAAATATTGGGGTGTCTAATTCCCATACTTTTGAAGGGGCTTTACATGTCTGAATAACTTGGATGGGTCTGTGCCATAATCTGGCATCTTTTAGTGCTCTGCAGCATCAGCTGAGTCCACAAGGATGGACGTGAAGGATGGGATGGATTTGTGTTGTCTCTGGTAGCAGCCAAAGAAATGGAAACACAGAACAGCAGCTGGAAATGCCTTCACACGGACCAAACAGGTCCTTGTTTGTGTAGACAGGTACCTCTCTGCAGGATTCCTTGTGTAATTTCTCTTTTACATGAGTCCCACGGATGTTCATCCATGTCCTGCTCTTCACAGAACTTGCATGTGCAGGTACCTCAGTTGGCACAGCAGCTGTTGGACAGAAATAACCAAAAGCCTAAGAATGGCCTGAGTTTTATATCTGATAAGGAAAAACCACATACCTGGAAAACCAGGTACTAAGTTATGAGTCAGGGCCCAAACAGCAGCCAGGTCTGTTAACTATTCCCATAAATTATTCCTGGTTTATGGCCCAATCCTGAGCTCAGCTCACTGAGCTGGCACACACATTCAGTGTTAACATTTGTTGACCAAATCTCCCTATCCCATGGTCTTCTCTGACAGCAAAGGAGAGACTTTCTCACTTTGCCCAAGTGTCTTGTAGCTCAACCAGGAGAATGTGGGAGAAGTGACAGAGGGAGAGGTGGGGGACAGATCTGGAAGGCTGAGTGTTGACTGTCGTGTGTGCAGGAGGGCAGGTGAGTTATCCATGGGATGCTGCTCTGCTTTTAGGAGCACTATGAAATGCATTCCAGGCAATTCCCTCACAACCCTTCAGGTGGAAGTTGGTGATTCAGGGAGGCTGCCAGGTCTGCTCTGGTTTTTAACTGCCTTACATCTTTGCGATGAGAACGAGGACTGTGTTCAGAAAGCACTTATTAAGCCAAAAATAACCCCCCATTTTTCTGTGAAAAAGCAAGTTATAAATATAATCACAGTCAGCAGTAGATCTCAAATCTAAATTGCATGCTTTGCTGAGAGTTTTTTTTTTTTTCCTCCCCAAACAGAGGCTAACAGATGGCAAAGATGCACTTCCCGGAGATGGCAGAAGGGAGGCAGCCTTGTTTCAAGTAATGCTGCTTCTGGGCTATAATCCAAAATGCACAGTAGGCAGAAGTTAAAAGGAAGTGCTTGCTTTTAGGTTTTTAAACTATATCCCTTAATCCTGGGTGATGATTGACAATCATGATTTAGAGTATGAGGTGCCCCTTTCTAATCCGGCAAGTTTGATGTTATTTGCGTATCTAGTATGGCTTTATTCAACTAAAACTAAATGGGAGCCTGTGCAATTGATGCCACATTTCAGAGATGAGTCCTGGACTGGGAGTCTATTTACAGATTAGTGGATACACAGCTTCCATAGTAGTGGCCTTTTTTAATGCTCGTGTGTGTAATTTAAAGACTCCAAAAGGCAAATTTACAATTAAAATGTTTCTTGCTGGGTAAGAGTACTAGTGGGAGACTTTTTACATCATTTAATTCACCGTGAAGGGAAGCAATATATGAGATTATATTAATCTCAGTTTGATAATTATAGTAAAAGAAGAATACATGTTTGTATTTAATAGTGATAAAAAAGCTATCGTTTATTGGCTTTGTGTTTTTATTATAACATATGTGCTTGATCTTAATTTCAGCAGAAATGCTTTTCCTCTTGCTGAAGTTTGTGGTAAGTGAATGTAAAATGAAGAGGACAAAACAGTTAATGAGTATTTGCCCAGGGTTTGTTATTTGTAAAGGTGAGGTGACACTTCTTATCTCCTGCAATCAGCAGCTTTTAAATCAATTTTGCTTAAAGAAAAGGAGTAATAGATCATGATACATTAGAAATGACAAATAGAGGAAGCATCTGGGGTGGGGTGGGGGGGGAAAGCTGGATATAACTTAAGCATGTAAAGCTTTGCAGCATCTTCTGCATTTTATAGGGTTTTCTGTTGATTTACCAAATGCAGACTAGCTAAGATGCACACTCTTGCTGATTGAAGCTTGGCATGTATATTTAGCATTAATCACAAGCAGCTGTGGTGGAGGGAAACCTTCTTTCTAGCCAGCCAGATTATATTAGATTAAAATGATCCATATGTAAGGTGTTGCAATACCTACTACCGGGGCAGGAGGCAAATCACATTATACTTGCAACTAGATTAACACAGGGATTGAGCTGACAAATAATTCTCTCCTGCTTTTTATTTTGTCAGGTGGGAGAAATAAAATGTTGCTGCACCGGTGACCTGCCTCCACCAGGACCGGCTCTGCAATTGCTTTGGCCACGTGTGCCAGCTCCTTGAGTTGATGGAGGATCCCTGAGCTCAGTGTCATGGGAATCAGAATCGTTTAGGTTGGGAAAGACCTCTGAGACCACCGAGTCCAACTGTTCCCCCAGCACTGCCAAGCCCACCGCTAACCCATGGCCTCAAGTGCCACATCCACACGGCTTTTATAAATCCCTCCAGGGATGGGGACTCCACCACTGCCCTGGCAGTGCTTGAACACCTTTTCAGTGAAGAAGTGTTTCCTAATATCCAATCTAAACCTCTGCTGGCACCATTTGAGGCCATTCCTCTTGTCTTATCTCTCGATATCTGGGAGCACAGCCTGACCCCCACCTGGCTGCACCCTCCTGTCAGGGAGTTGTAGAGAGTGAGAAGGTCCCCCCTGAGCCTCTTTTCTTTCAGGCTGAGCCTCCCAAGCTCCCTCATCTGCTCCTCATCAGACTTGTGCTCCAGACCCTTCCCCAGCTCTGTTCCCTTCTGTTAAATCGCTCCAGCACCTCAATGTCTCCCTTGTCACAAGGGACCCAAAATTGAACCCAGGATTCGAGGTGTGGCCTCAACAGTGCTGAACAGAAGGTCCTGCTGCCCTGGTCCTGCTGGCCACACTATTTCTGGTACAGGCCAGGATGCTATTGACCTTCTTGCCCCCCTGGCACACTCTGGCTCATGTTCAGCCACTGTCACCAGCACCCTCAGGTCCTTTTCCACTGAACCACTCTGTTCCCAGCCCTTGGCACTGCAGGGGGTTGTTGTGGCCCAAGGGCAGGACCCAGCACTTGGCCTTGTTGAACCTCATACTGTTGGTCTTGGCCCATTGATGCAGCCTGTCCAGACCCCACTGCAGAGCATTCCTTATGAAGTGTTTGAACCCTACTTACAGAATCCCATCTGCAGGGAACAGAGCAGCCTGTGAGCTGCAATGGGCCAACTGGTGGGTGATGTTGGGTGTGTAGTTTTGCACCGTGGGTGCTGGAGAAACCAACTGTCCCCTGGCTGAGGGGGTGCCCACTGTTGAGACGGTGCCTGGGGGTCACACCAGCTGGGGAAACAGGCTGCCTTGCGTGACAACTGGTATATCAGGCCTCATGACACTGTGCTGCCACCAATGGGGCATCAGCACGTGCTGTGTGCTTGCAAACCTCAGCTGTGAGGACGGGAATGTTTTCCTTTGTGGCTGGAGACTGTCAGCAGAGAACAATACATGATGTTTTCTCTACTGTCCCAGAGAAACAATAGCTCAATAAAATATTGCACAGAGCTGAGGAGTGGGGGGGGCAGTGGGGGCTGAGCTTCATTTGCATAACACCAGTGTAGGAATTTGGCTGGCAGAGGGGCAGGGGGAAGCAGGGGGCTATAGAATTCACTCTCTTGATCGTGAATAGCACCGGGGGCTCCACACTGAACTACTGGGATGGAGCCATAGTGGGCCTGGGCATGCTTCCAGCATGCTCTGTCGCAGAGGAAACTCCTCTCCTCAGTAGTTTTGTCTGAGCAAAGAGGACAGGGCTGGGATCCTGATTATCTGGGACTCCCGAGGAACCTATCTGTATTGCCATCTTGTTACTGGTTTTCCTGAGTTCTTGAATTTTGGGGTTTATTTTCACATAGCCTCTAACAAAATCAGATTTTGGGACCCCATTGGACAGTCTCTGAACCAGGTCTAAGGCTGTATTCTGGCATCTGTTCTTTCCTATGTCAAAATCACCTCCTTATTAATTTCCTGGTCTCATTTATTGAACGTGGAGCTCAGAGTCGGCTCCTGATCCCTGAAATTAAAATCTGGTGTCCCATACTCTTGCAGTGCTGTTCTGCCCCACCCCCCCAGTGCTGCTTTCCCACCTCATGAACCAGCTGTAGTTGTCTTGAGAGAAAGGTCTTGGAATGTGAGAAGCATCGTGGTGCTGTTGTATGGTTTGGGTCCTGTGTCCCTGCAGCAGCGTGTGCTGTCCCTGAGGGAGGCACATTGCTGGCCTGCAGTCGAGTGCTTGGCTTTTCACAGTCCTCTGACTCAGTCATGGAGATGTCACGTGTTGGGAAAGTCCTGAGAGGTCTGGTTGTTACTTGGAAATCAGGTCCAAGAGGTGAGTGCCTGTGGAAAGGGTGTTTGCCACCCACACCAAGGTGCTGGGGTGAGGACAGGGTGGCCACAGGAGCAGGGAGGCTTGGTCAGAGCATCCCCAGCTGCAGTTTTGATGTTTATTAATAGATCCCTGCATGCAGGGATTGGACTAGATGATCTGGAGTTGGACTAGATGCTCCTTAAGGTCCCTTTCAACCCAAACCATTCTAGGTGTCTATGATTCTAAGCAGGGTAGAGCAACAAGGGTGTATCACTACCCCTGGCCCGCTCTGGCTCAAGGGGAGAGCGTGTTGGGACTTCACTCCAGCACTTCTCTTTTGTGCCTTCCCTCCATGCTGCTGGTAACAGCCTTTCTCCTCTGCTCCTTTTCTTTCCCACTGATTGACCAAACATTGACCACTTCACCCAACAGCCATGTGCTTTCCTTTCTCTGCTTTTTGTTTGCACTGTGCCCCTCTCTCATGGCCAATCCATTTCCTTCACTACTCTGCTGCTCAGATTGCTTTTCTTTCTCCACCTGGCTTGTGTCAACTAAGATCTGGTAGCACAAGAACTTGGAGTCCTACCACACTCAGAGAGCTCTGTCTGCAGACATATCATTGTACCCTTTATAACACAAGACTTGTTATTATGTATTTGAAGAACATGGTAATGTTTGAGATTGTCTTTATGCCTGCAGAGCTGGTATGGTCTCCAGCCAAATTCTATGGGTGATAATGCTCAACCAGCAGTTTATTCTAGCTTTAGTATTCTATACAGTAATGCATTTAATTGATGTGCCAAAAATGGCTGGGTAGGGGTTTTTAAAAATGAGGCTCATGGAGGGAGGTTCACTTGGAAGCTAATCCAGGTGGACTGCACTCTCAGAAAGATTCTGGCCATCTTCCTACCCGGTCCTGTTAAAATGTCAACAGGACAAGAGGAAATGGCCTCAAGCTGTGTCAGGGAAGGTTCAGGTTGGACATCAGGAAGAATTTCTTCACTGAAAGGGTGGTCAGGCATTGGAACAGAATGCCCAGGGAAGTGGTGGAGCCCCCATGCCTGGAAGTGTTCAAGAAATGACTGGACGTGGCACTTCAGTGCTCTGGTTTAGTTGACAAGGTGGTGGTCAGCCAAAGCTTGGACTCGATGATCCTGGAGGTATTTTCCAACCTCAGTGATTCTGTGATTCCATAAATAAGATACCATGGGATCATGTTTGATGCTTCAGCCCATTTACATGTTAAGAATGCAGGGAATACTTTGGTTTATACCAAGACTTAGATGTCTGCAATTTTTTGGTTTTTTTTAGGCAGTGACTCCATTTTCTATGAAATCTTGGGCTGCATCTGTAGCTTAATGTTTCAGTATTGTTGTTAAGTAAAAAGGCTGCAGCTGGAGTTGCAGGGCAGGGACTGGGAAGCACTTCCAATGAGTCAGGAGTGGAGAGATCTGACAAGGTTTGGACTCCTGGTTCCACTCAGAAATCCTTGAAAATTAAATCTGAGCCCAGTTGAACACTTTCCTATTTAATGAATTCTCTGGGTACCTGAAGCACACTCCAGTAAACCTTAATAACATATTCCACAGCTTCTTATCTTTCCTTGTGTCGCAGAGAAGGCCAGAGAGCTGCTGAAGGCAGGATCAGCAGAACAACTTTGGGGCAGCAGCACTGTTTAGGTATGAAATCAGAAGTAGAGCCTGTGAAACCTCTGTCCCTGCAATTACTGCCTCTCCAAGATGTGTGTTTCTCAAGCAGAACTGTTTGGAAGAAAAAGCTTCCTATTCCTATTTGAATTTGGGCTGGTTTTAGGGATGTGTCTGCCCGTAAAGCCATGTGTCCTCATGCCATAGGGGCAATGCAGTGGCATCTTCCAGAGGATGGAAATAACAACTACAAGTGCCCAGAGCAACTTTTACAGGTTTTACTCTTAAATATTCAGGAATCTGATCTCTCTTTTCGTAAGCTTTGCTCGTGTGTTGAGAAAGGCCAACTCTGCGATGAAGAGCTGCTGTTTTCTCCAGATGTAGGTCACAACTTGAACAGGACTTGTCATCACTCTAAGATTAAATGCTGCTGCCGTTCTTCCAGGATAACTCTGTTTTCTACCCCGTGTGCAAACCATCTGTTTCTTGTGAATTTGTAGATATAAACCGTGGTTGTTTGGACAATTGATGTCTTTAAAAGATGTCTTGTTCTGTACGTCTCAATGAGATTTAAAAAAATCAGTCAAAGCCTGAAAACTGTATACTTTCCCCAACCCTAATGAATGCATGTCTCTAAGCAAAATTGCAGCTTGCATTATATTTTGAATTAATTGGCAAACAGTTATATAAAGAGATCATATTAAGGTCTCTGAAGAAGGAAGCTGGGTTAAGAATGAGCTTTCATCTCTAAATCTGCTTTTTCTGACTTTTTAAAAGCTTCATTTGTCAAGATGTAGTTGACTTCTGTTTTGTGTATAGATTTTCTGTCTTTGTTTTTCTTTTAAACAAAACATGTCGAGGGGAAGCCAATATAACATCAAAGCACTAAAATAAAGAGCTTTAAGGGAAGGAAAAGAGAGATGTTAAGATTAGGTGAAGGAGGGAAGGCAAAGGTGTGGAGGAGATATAAATCAAGCAAATAAAGACATGGCAGTGAACTGCTCTAATGAGACACAAGGCTAATTAAAGAAAAGGAACAGATTTAATTTTTCTCAGATATTTTACAAGGCATAAGAACGAGGTTAGCTGAAATCTCAGTCCGGCTGCAACCCCAAATTCTTTTTTTTTTTTTTTTTGTGTGTGTGTTTTTTTTTTTTTGTGGGTTTTTTTGTGTGTGGTTTTTTTTTTAATATTCCCTTATGAAGGCACTGAAAGCCTCCCTGAGTTCTGGCCTCACAAATCATGTGCTATTTTCCTTCTGGAGATGCTGTTCCAAGGTGAAGTGTGTGTAATGTTTTCCTGGCTCTGCTTTCAGAGAATCATATTTGAGAGCTGGGTTTCAAACAAGAAGAGTAGAACTCTGGATTTTACACTTACTCCTGGATGAGGCCTATTTTAGGAGTCAAATATTGGGCCACAGCATCAATTCCTATTAATCAAAACCTACCTGGAAATGAAGTGTAAATAGGACAATGGAGCTGGTGAAGGGTCTGGAGCACAAGTCTGATGAGGAGCATCTGAGGGAATTGAGGGTGTTCAACACAGAGAAAAGGATGCTCAGGGGGGACTGGGGACCTTTTTGATCTCTACAACCCCCTGACAGGAGGGTGAAGCCAGGTGGGGGTTGTTCTCTTCTCCTAAGTGAAAAGTGACAAGAGGAAATGCTCTCAAGTTGTGCCAGAGGAGGTTTGGATTAGCTATTAGGAGACCTTTCCTCACAGAAAGGGTTGTCCAGGACTGGCACGGGCTGCCCACAGCAGTGGTGGAGTCCCCATCCCTGGAGGGATTTAAAAGCCGGGTAGATGTGGCACTTGGGGACATGGGTCAGTGGTGGACATGGCAGTGCTGGGGGAATGGCTGGACCTTGTGATCTCAGAGGGCTTTTCCAGTCAAAATGACTTTGTGATTCTGTGACCCGTTCCTGCTATCCGGTGGGGGAACTAGCAGCTTGGGCCTGGTTTGCATCCCTCAGGCTATAGAGTGGCCTATTTGGATATTGTTCCTTGACTAATCTCAAGAAAGGATGGAAAAAAATTGAAGTGTGGTTGTTTGGATTATGCTGAATAAAGGTGACAGTGTTACTGTTTCAAGCATGAGCTGCAAAAGACTCATTAGCCAAACTCAGAGGTCTCCAGCTTTCCCTGTCCATTGATAGAAGTACAGAGGCAGGCACCATGAACTGGAGGGTCTCCTGGGACCCAGGGCCTGGAAGTTTGACTTTGCAACCCCTGATTCGTCAGTGCTTAAATTCTTCATTAGGTTAAATATGTGGCTTGGAAGGGACCTCTAAGACCATCTAGTTCCAACCCCCTGCTGTAGGCAGGGAGACCTTCCAGTGGACCAGGTTGCTCTAAGCCCTGTCCAACCTGGCCTTGAACACTTCCAGGGGTGGGGCATCCACAGCTTCTTTGGGCAACCTGTTGCAGGGCCTCATCACCCTCACAGCAAGACTTTCTTCCTAATATCTCTTCTAACCCTGCCCTCTGTCTGTTTGAAGCCATTCCCCCTTGTCCTGCCATTCCATCCTGTTGACCAAAGTCCCACTCCAGCTCCCTTGTAGGCCCTCTTCAGGCACTGAAAGGCTGCAATAAGGTCACCCCTGAGCCTTCTCTTCTCCAGGCACTCTGGAAAAGAGGATCTTGGTCTGCTTCACCTGAAAAGGAACCAATTTGTAAAGATTTTATTTTGAAAATCACACACATTCCCACCCAAGGCTGAGGGGCCACACGGGCCCGGGGGCTGGAGCTGCCTCTGTAGAAGTTAATGGCAAACCTTCTGTTCCCTTCCATGGTCCTGATCATGCTGGACCTGTTTTTTTTCATCACCAAAACGAAAGAACTCTATGGCAGGTTCAGATTTCAGACAAGATGCCTTTCTCCCCCTTCACACTCCTCACCCCCTCCTCCTTTCCTTCGCTCCCCCTCATCCTCCAAAGAAAACTCGTGTGCGCTCGCCACTTGTGCCGCCTTGGCACGGCATGAGAATACTCGCAGCAAAAGGAAAGAAAGGGAAAATCCTGAAAGCCATGCTTTTCCCAGTGGGTTGGCACCATCACTCCGGCTTTCATCCACAGGAGCAGCGTGCCAATCTCCCAAACAGATGTGACTCTAGAGCTTTGAGTGTCCAATGAAAGGGGCATTGCTCTCCAAACCGCGCTCTGAAAGCCGCCAAATGTACCAGCCTTTGGATCTTCCATTGAGACGCACACGGTTTTCTCAGAGCTTTGCTTCAAGGTGCCTGGATTTTGGGTTTACTTATTTATTTGTTTCCCCCTTTCCCTTTGTGCACTGACTTTACTCCCGCGTTCAGCATGTGATTTCTGTCTCGGAAGGATGATATCAGACCAGGGTTAGTGCATGGCGAGGCCGTTCGCCGCTCCCTGAAAACCACTATATACATAATGCAGGGCCGAATGTATGGATGGGACGGAATGTATTCCACATGCATTGGAAGCTCACGTGTATTGAAAACCCGTGCAACAGATAAACTGTATTTTAATTTTCACAAAACCAGCCAGTCTTTCATGCCGTTTGAAATACATAAAGCAGGAAAACGCGGACGACTCCGTGCGCTCCGCTGAATTGGAAAAAGGAGGTGCTTAGTTGGCAAAACCACTTAATCCAGACATCTACAAGGGAAATCGTGTAAGTCCAACGATGCTTAGTGGCAATGAGTGCCACTTAATAGGGATTGTAGTTCTGCTTAACTGGGACACCTTCAGATGATTTAGGAGGCTTAGTGGAACGGGGTGAACAATTTGCAGGCTCTGTTCTTCCGAACACATCCCTTTTTCTCATATGCAAAAAAGAAAAAAAATTCCCTGAGTGGCCTGTGAAATTTGGGGTGGTATTTGCTCCTCAGAATTTTGCAAAGGTTTCCTTGTGGCTATGACTCATATGGCCTGTGAGGTTGGTGAGGCACAGGTTGCCCAGAGAAGCTGTGGCTGCCCCTGGATCCCTGGAAGTGTCCAAGGCCAGGTTGGACAGGGCTTGGAGCAACCTGGAATAGTGGAAGGTGTCCCTGCCCATGGCAGGGGGTTGGAATGAGATGATCTTTAAAGTCCCTTCCAACTCAAACCATTCTGTGATTCTGTGTGTTGATCACTTCTTGCTCATGAGCCTGAGCTGAGAGTTGGCCGCAGTGGATTAGCCAAATTTTTGTAAGAGTAACGGGATTTACTGTGATCATCTGCTCTGACACTTGGCAGATATTAGCCAGAGGATTTAATCCTGAAGTCTCTCCATCAGGCCAACAATGTTAGGTTGAAACACAGTTCAGCTTTTGTCGTGGTAGGAGTCACAAAACTGCCTTCCTTCCTCAGTGATGCCCTCCTGGTGCTCAAGCATTAAATCAGAGATTAAATCCCTTCAGACCCAGTAGCCTTGTACCAGGGTGAGAGAAGAAACAGTTCATAACAGATGAACCCCACTGAGAAGCAATGATGTAGCTGAACCATGTTCTTCAAGACAGGAGAAATTCTGTTTACAACATTCTGCAGAGGTTTTTTTTTACTAACCTGGCTTGGAAAACTGGACACACCATGACATCCTTTGGCATAAGTTCCCCAGCTCTCACTAATATTGCTTGAGGGCTCCAGTGGCACTGGAAGACCTGCTCCACAAAGCAAAACGTAGATATATGTTAAGAAACTATTTCCTAAATAACTTGGGATTTGTAAAGACTGAACAGACAACAGAAAGGAAGTGGTATTATTCCCATTCTGCATATGGAAAGCTGCACCTTGGAGGGATTAAACAAGTTATTCGAAACGCAGAAGCAGGATCAGGACTTGAACTCTTGTGACTTTGCTGCCTAGTCCTGTCTTAACTGCGAGTCTAGCTCCCTCCTGAGATAAGGAATGCTCAAGGTAAGATTAGACTCCGAGACTGGGAACGAGCTGAATGCTGAGGCGGATGACAAGATGTTCTTGTGAATTTTTAATCGTTGGCTGTGTGGACATGTGTGTAAGGCAATAACCTGAGGAATTCTGTCCTACATTTTGGAAACTGTAGTAGCTTTGCAGCTCTTGGAATGAGTCTCAAGCGAAAAATCTGTTGTGCTGCATGTTCGCTATCGTGTTCCCTCTAGATAAAGCTTTATATCCTTGAACTTAGTGGCTGTTATTCCAGGAATTTCTCCTTGGAACTAACTGACAGTATCCCTAATATTTGGCTACAAAGAAATCTCTTCAGAAAAGACTTAGATGGTGCAAGTTCACCACAAATTGAGAGCTGTCTGTTCCCTTGTTATACGATTTCAATGCTCTGTGATTTTTCTATCAGAAAAAAAAAAATCAACATTTAGCAAGTCCCTTACAAAATAACAGCGAATCTTTTAGCAGTTTGAAGATAAAAATTTCTTTTCTCTTTTACCTGGCTCATAGGTATTGGTGTGAGTTTAACTCCAGGAAACTAAAACTATGTTCAGTTGTTTTAACAAATACATAAGATTAAAGTGGGAGCAAATAGAGAGCTTTCTGTTCTCCTAAGGAGAGGCAGGACAGAAGAAAAAAGCACAAGTGAAAACTAATTCATATTTCTCCCATAAATTTGGTCTAGATCCACATTATATAATACTTCCTCCAGTTCTTTTATTCATTTCAGGCTTGAAATGTTTTTTAAAGTCCAGTGTGAGGTGAAGCCCGTATTTCTAAAGAAGGATTTTTACTTTGACTGGTGTGTCTTAAGGGATCTGCTGCTGAAATAGAAGGAAAAGTCAAGTGTTGTGCACTGCAGTCTGTGAATTCTTGCTCTGTAGTCAGCTGCCTTCACAGCTGGCACATACAAATTGGATGTTTTTTGGTTTGTGTGATTTTACAAGTCAGGAGCTGGACCTGGCTATCAGATCCTTTAAAATTGTCTGAAATTTTGACACTGGGGGGAGAAATAACTGAAAATTTGGGAGCTGATGTGTTGGTAGTTAGCTATAAAAAACTTGACTGTATAAGCTGTTGACTACGTTGATGTAAACCCTCCTTTTGGAATGGTGTGAGTTATTTTATCTATGACACAGCAAATATCCGAGGTTGGACCAGAATTTTAAACCAGTAATGATAAATAGCACGGCATATTGGCTGTTTGGCTGGGAGAAAACCTGAATCAGATGTTGATTCATCAGCAGGATGAGGAGACCCCTCATGGGACTGTAGCCACTGCATTAGTGCTGCCTGATGAAACAGAGGGAAGGAATCTCCACAGCCTTCCACTTCCCTCTGTTTTCATTCTTTTGGTGACTAGATCAGTCTCAGCAAAGTTACTCAACACCCACGATGTGAGTCAACACACTCTCGTGGGATTCTTGGGGTTGTCCTGTGCAGGGCCAGGAGCTGGACTCGATGGTCCTTGTGGGTCCCTTCCCACTCCCAGGATGTTCTATGACTCTGTGATGATAACACAGTCCAGCTGGTGGCAATAGCAAAATTCCTATGGACTCTGAAGGGCAGAAATTTTCTGCATCCAGTGGACAACTGATAGAGTACTGATGGTAAATGCAGCACACGGAAGGGAGGTGCACATTGGCGGCTTGATGGTCTGAAAACTGCAAATTTTCTCACCCTTCAGTGGAATTAGTCCTGATTTCCACAGTGAAGTGAGGGACAGGTGTGTACATGTGTAAGACTCCATACATATGTTCAGATGTGTCTTGGTCTAACTCGTAGTCCACATCATATCATGTAATGTGCAATTGGCATTTGGTTTGATAACGAAAACAACGTTTTGTGCCATAATGATTATGATCCCGTAGTTGACTGCATGGTCATTTAACAAATCTTTCACAAGCAGATCTCTGTAATAAAACTGTCCCTTTTCTCTCCCTTTTGCTGTTGCATTAATATGCTGATGAGGCAAACTGAGCAGCCAAAACATGTGAACTTTAAATCACTTTAAGTCAGTGTATTTGAAAGTCAACTGTTTTCCAAGCCATGATGACAAAAGGTCTCCCAGTTAGTTCAGAGAATTTTTTGGGGTGTGGGTTTTTGTGTGGTTTTTTTGTTGTTGGTTGTTTTTTTTTTTTTCTGTCATTTCTGTCCTGTTAATTTGAGCAGAAACTGTAATTAGATGTAAGTGGTCTTGTTCCCACAGAAATGAATGGCAGCATCTGGAGAGAGACAACCGTTCCAAATGCTCTTGGCTCCCGGCTCTCTACAAGTTACCAGTATGGAGTAAGGGCCGGAATCCAGACTTCTGTCGGCCTAATTTTATATCTGTGGAAGCACAACACTAAATCCAATATTCAAATGCCTTGCTGTGATGGGTGTAGGACAGAGCACATTCCAGACTTTTATGTTGCCTGCTCCTCTTGGGAGGCCAGTCCCCTCTGTGTCTCCGGGTGGGATTGGATGCGATTCCCCGAATGACCAGGGCTCGGAAAAGGAGGGATGCTGGGCAGAGGCTTTTTGGTGGGTTTGGTTTTTTCCACCCTTTTCCTTTTCCATTTCATTATAGGGTTTGACAGTAACTGGGCTCTGCTTCCCCAGACAGGAGCACGGCTGTGTTTGTAAACAGTAATTGAGTTAAAAGATGTTTTGTGTCAGAGCTGAGCTCGTTTCTTTCTTTGCTTTCCCTGCTCCTTTCAGAGGTGCCGCAGGTGTCTGCCTGGGAGTGCCAGGGCTCCACAAGGTCACACAGCTCCTTATCACCACCAAAATGTGTCTTCAATGAGCATTTATCGTAATCAGCACCAGGGTGCTGCATTTTTATCAAACTTTCTGTCCCCTAAAGGAGAATCAGACTTGAAGCTGATAGTGCTCTTTGGAAGTAAATATTTCCATTCAACCTTCCCAGTTAATTGAAATGGGATGAATTCTTTTTCTTTCTTCAGCTTTTTTAACTTTTCTTGTTATGTTCAGGAGGAACTTGCAATCTTTCAGAAGCATTTTCATCTCTGGCCAACCACTGCATGCAGCCAACTCTGCCTTGTCCTACATGGCACTGCAGCACCACTCACGTGATACTGTGTGTGAAGCCAACATGTGCAGGACAAACATGCTGGAGCTTCCCAGTGCCTTTTATTAAACTTTTATTAAACTTTTCCACCATGCAAAGCCAATCTTCTTGTTTTACCTTGCTAACACTGATGCAAACAGAGTCTCCTCTCCGCTTGCTGCTCTCCAGGGCTGTGTCTGGCTTCTTTAAATTATGCGAGAGGAGGGAGAAGGAATTTAGACCAAAATTTTTTAGAGCTGCCTGAAAGATTTACAGGAATGGTTCTCATGAGTCTAATGGGGCTTGTGTCTCTAAACCCTTTCAAAACTCTCAAATCTCTGACTTCTGCTGTTGTGGAGGCATCAATGATGGCCCAGTAAATGAGGGGAATTGAGATTTACAGCTGACGGGTTGTCTCAAACTTACTGTTGCGTACAAAAGCAAATACAGTGTTTCTTCCCCAAAGCCAGGGTGCTTACCCTGAGTGCAGAATGAAAGGCTGAGCATTTACAAGTAAATCTGTTATTCAGCGTGGGAATTAAATTAAATTATTCATCCTTTAAGAAATTTAGGAATGTCAGACTCTTCCTTCCTTGATAATTTTGGTAATACGGTGGTAAAGTAACTTCAAACTCGTGACATGGCTGAGGTTCAGTGACATGTTTTCTCTGTACATTTGACACTGTGGACTGTTTACATAAAATTATTGTTATGCACTCACAAGTAGGTATATCCTGTGCACAGCAATTAATAGTGTTGGATTTAAAGAATAATTCTTCTACTGCAAATTATTTATACTCCTGGCTTTGCAGACACTGAGAAATCATCGTTTGATGTTAAAAGTTGCCCTTTTTTCTCTCTTTCAAGGACATGCTGTTAGTTCTCAGTTGTCATGGACCTCTGATTTTTTTTTGGTAAATGTTTGACTTTATTACTTTGTCTTCTGATTGTTCACTAGGCCTGTAGTGTGGCCTTCCCAGAAGTGGCCTTTCTTCAGTCACACTCACCATCTGCATTCTATTGCTACAATTTGCATTTCACTGTGCTCACTATATTCGGCTGTTCCTTTTTTTTCCATACTTTCCCATTAGGCCATCTACAGACACACAGTCTGAAATCAGGATTCCTATCAATGCTACACTTTGAAAGGACTGGCTTTTTTCCTTCTATACATATGGATACAACCATCCACGTAGGAACAAGGTCCCTGCTGTGTTCCAGTTTGGTCTTTTTCTAAAGTTACTCATGGCATCTGAAGATGCCTGATCTTGACTGGCAGTTGCAAGGCCTACTTAATGATCCATCAGAATCCGTGATCACAAACAGGAGGAAGAGTAGTAAATAATTTTATTTTATTGGCTGGTAAGGAGACTAAGAGTGTTCTTTTAAAATGATTCCCTTGCACAAGTATTATTGGCATGGGGATGGAAGCTACCTGAATTATTACCTTTATAAATTCAGTGGGAGCTAGATAGGCTTGTCCAAACTCTGAGCTGTCTCTTGCTGTTTCTTCTGGCATCATGTTCTGGTGGAAACTGGTTGTGAAGGTCAGGAGAAGATATTCGGTGATGATAATGTAGACTACATGAACAGAGAGATGGTCTAAGTCACGAAACTCTTAATTATTTATTTAATGGTAATATGGTGTGAATTTTTCCATGAATGAGTTCCTCTTCATGCTCTTTACATCCCCTAAAGTGGCTCCAAGAGAGATGGAGAGGGACTTTTGATAAGGGAATTGAGTGACAGGAAAAGGGTTAATGGTTTTAAACTGAAGGAGAGTCAATTTATATTAGATATAAGAAAGCAATTTTTTAACAATGAAGGTGGTGAGGCCCTGGCACAGGTTGCCCAGAGAAGCTGTGGCTGCCCCATCCCTGGGAGTTTTCAAGGCCAGGTTGGATGAGGTTTGGAGCAACCTGGTCTAGTGGAAGGTGTCCCTGCCCATGGCAGGGGTTTGAATGAGATGGTCTTTAAGGTCCCTTCAAACCCAAATCATTCAATGATTTATTAATAGGGTATTATTTGTCAGCCTTTCCAATGGCTTGCCTGGGAAGGTGGAAGACCAGAAGAACGCACGTCAGGGATCCCCCAAGCAATTGCTGTGAAGGACAGCAGCTGTAAGAGTCCTGATCATTTGTTCTGTCAGAGCAGATGGCAGAGCCAGAAGGCCAGAGATGTGGGAATCCAGATGTTCCTGCTGCAGGGGAGCTTTGCCAGGCTCCAGTTTAGTCTTGCACAAGGAAAGCAGAAGCCCTATGAACCTGTGCCTGGGCTCAGTCGCACCATCCCACCTGCTTGGCAGGCAGGGGAGAGGAGGAGCATGGAGAACACCTAAGCTGTCATCTCCAAGAGCCTCTGAGGCTTCAGAAGGGATCTGAAATCACTTCTGCAAATAACTTGCCTCTGATTAAGAACTTACCGGGATACCACAAGTGACATCTCTAGCAGCTAGTACTGTTGTATGGATTGCTTTGCTTTCAGTCCTATGTCTAGACCTAATATTAATGATTTGAGATAAATACAGTTACTGGTGATTTTGTCTATGGTGCTCTGAAACCTGCCCCAGTCCAGGACATCTCTTAGTCCTGTTTGACTGTTGCCTTGTGTTGTGACTGTGGCACAGCATGAGTGAGTGAGGCAGGAGAACAACTAGGAGGTAGAAATATGCCAGTCATTCTCAGCTGTGGACTGTACTCCCTACAAAATCCTCTTCCTTAGTATGTAGCAGAGCTGGGTAGTACATAAGGTGCTGCTGATAACTGAAGAATTGAAGAGACCTCCTGGGTCACAGCATTTGGTCACCTCCTGACCTGTGCAGTGATGAAGTGCCATTCATAAACAGATCAAGGTCCATTTTCATCCTGGCTGGGGTTTGTTTTCTTGAGTGGAGAGGGAGAGCTCTCCTGCTAGTCCACTTATCCAGACAACTCCATGCCCTCTCTGATCTTACACTTTGAAACCTTCCCCTAATTTCCAGCCCAAAAAAGGTCAAGGTTCTCTTATGCTCATGTGCATTACTGTCCTTTAGCATCAGTAGTTTCTCCCTCTGGGCATTAAATCTCCAGAGTTATTTACAGCAGATCTGTCCCCTCCCAGCCTTGTTTCACTAAGGCTGGAGAATTACTGTTCATGTGCCGACTTGCCCCATCAATCCCTGTGACAAAGCACGATCCTGACTCTCAAAGAGCTATTGGATATCTGAAGCTGCTTTAATAAGAGGTCACTTAGCTTTTCCCTCCACCAGCTCTTGCATTATTCCCTGAACAAAGCCACTTTGGTCTGTGGAAAGCCTGGAGTTCGGCTCAATGTCAGAGTGACATCCAGTGGAAGAGCGGTGGAGCATCTCTGTAACACACCCACCTGGCAGCATCTCACTTGTCACTGCTTTAAATTTATTTTCTTCTTGCTCCACTGAGCAGGGCAAAAACTTGCCAAAGTCAACATGTGATGAGTGAAGTGGCTTTCGTTGTGAGACCTGTCAGTGCTCTTCAGCTTCCTTACAATAACAGGGTGACTCCTTTGACGTCTGGGACTTGCACCTGTCCTGCTTGTGAAAGGAATACACTCTGGATATGCTGAAATGCCACTCGCAGGAAATCAGCAGAGTTAATCTATTGGGAACACTGAGGTCTCAGGGCCAGCTGTTCAGCCTTTCTTAGTGTCATAGCTCCATTGATCCAAAGCAGCTCTGATGACACACACGGACTGCTCGGACCAGATAAACCCCCTTTTTTGAGTTATTTTGTGCAAGCAGAATAGTGATTAAGGCTGATCCGGGAACAGAACAAAATGGATTATCATAATAAGTAATAACTGGGAGAGGATAGGTCCCTATAGTTTGGCCATTTAATGTTTTACTCTAAGTGGGAAGGGGTGGGGAGAAGCAGGAGATGCTCTGAGGTTTCTCAGGCCATATTAAATACGGGGTGGGCAAAATGCACTTTTCTTTCTCACTTCCACGTGGTTCCCACATGGCCTTTTTTTTCTTTTCTTTTTTTTTTTTTTTTCTGTGAGCCACCAGCATCAGTGCCTGGGACTCACCCCTTTCCCTTCCCCTTCTCACAGGGTTTGGTCATCAGCACATTTCATCCAAGGGTTGTACTGACTCCTGAAGGGGGACAGGCAACAGTGGCTGCTTCAACCCCACAACAAACAGAAGGAGAAATTTCAGTTATTGACCTATTAACTGTGATGAGTTTTTATCACCCTTTTAATTCTCCAGAGGAGGTGTTGAGCTTGTGGATCCCGGAGAACTTGTGGGATGCTGGGAGAACCTTTGACCAGGAAGATTTTCCCCATCTCCCAATGTCTTACAGGCAAACAAGAGAAGAGCTTAACTCACTTGAAGCACCACCAAGCGTTTAAGGTAATTTGAAATCCTTTATCTGTCAGCATTCTTGACAGCAATCAAGCACAATAGAAAATAAATAAATAAATTAAAATCCCGTAGCCATGGAAGCACACTTTAGATCAGATTTCTATTTGCATGCTTCATACACATACATAAAACATATTTCATGTACCAAGTTAAATAATGCACAATGCTTAAACTATTCTTACTTTTTATCCTTTGGTTATTGTAATTACAAGTAATTTTGTGAAGGATTTTCTATTTTTAAGAAATCACACTTTTGTACTTGATCCAGCTAACAGGATTTTCTTACATTACTTCATAAAGAGACCATCTTTAAACTTCTAATGTTATTTCTTATTCATTAGTACATATGCCTGTAGGGTATGTTCATAAATGGGTTAAAGTTACAAAGTTATGCTTATAAAAGCTCATGGTAATTTGGAGTATCAGGAGGATTTATTAATTTTGAAATCTTAAAAGAGCAAAAGCTAAAATGAGATTGGATTAAGTATATTCTTGCATGCAGTTATTCTAAACACCCTTAAGGACCGCAGACTAACTTACAGAGGACATTATGCAAATATGAATATATCTCTAAGTGCCTCATAGGCTTGCTGATGTAATATTTTACATGGTTAGTTAAGTACATCAAGTAAAAGGTTTGACCTTGATATACTGTAAAAGGTACTTATCCCACAACACCCAATTGTTTTCGGTGCCATTGTGAAATACATCACTCAAAAGTGCAAACAATTTCGTGCATAAATCTCATTAAATGTGGCTCCAGCAGCCAAACAGCTGTCCACAAAACCAGATCTGTTTGGGAGACCAAAGAGCTGCTTTATAATTTATCTTTATCAAAATGCTGGTTATATTTATCAACAGCACCAGGCTGTACTTATGCAGTGAGAAGACAGTTTCTTGGGAGGACAAATAGAGTTTCCAGGCTTTCTTTTTGGCACCTGTTCCCATTACACAGTTCAATTTTATTTTTTTGAGGACACATAGAAGGTGCAAGACTACAATGCCCTAAAGTCAAAAGATGTTTTGGGAAAGGAAAACAAGCTCCAGGTTTGACTTCAGCTCAGAATTTCTGCAGATTCTTGGCTTTACTTGTCTCTTTGGTTATGCAGAAATAAGCTTGACTATAGGGACTTAAATGTTATTCTTTTTCCTGTGTCTTCACTCCATTCCATGTATACATATATATATGTGTGTGTGTGTGTGTGTGTATATTTATACATGTATTCCATTGAGGTGGTAATGAAACAGAATAGAAAAATGGATTGCTAAATATTGTGTGTTATCTTTTTTGTGTGTGTATCTGAAGGGAAGATTGGCTGATGTGGCACCTGCAGATTACTTTAGGGTAAATCCTTGTTTGTTCTGTTTAGCATTTCTGTGGTTATCACTGACTGAACTGGAGGGAGAGACTCTGTAGATGGATGGGGTAGGTGTGGATTCCTTACATGAATCAGATGGAATAAACAGATATGCAGTCCTGCACACCAAGACACCAACCCCCTTCCGAACCCTGTCTCATATCAAGAAGCTCCTGTGGGGCTCAAGCAGTAAATTGTATAATCTCCCTCAAGTCCCTCCAAAGTGACCAAAGTGCTCCAAAAAAAAAAAAAAATTAGAAAAAATTCTAGTATATTATGCTGGACTGTAAATACCCAACAGAGATCACCTTTTTTTGTGTGGTGGTTTGACAGTGATCGAATAGTTGGGTTTATAACACCAAAAAAAAAGGAATTAAATCGTGCAGTTTCTTTGGGGTGATGGTGGTGGTGTGGGAGATCACACTCCAAGTTGTGTTCTTCCTTTAGGTCCATCTTAGGAGAAGGATTAATTAGCTGTAAATTACTACTGAGAATATTTCATTAGTATTTGCCAGCTACCTGGGAAAACTTGAGCTGCTGGATGTGGCAGAGTGACATTTTTTCCCAGAAAAAATCCTGGAACAGTCCATCCCTGTATGAGTGAGGGCTATTTCTGTGCCTGCCTGCCATGCTGGGGTTTCTCTCAGTGGAAAAAAACAATGGAAAAATAATGGTTTCCATATCAAGTCAATGTCTCTCAGCTCTTCTGTATTGTTGGATGTTCCTTTCCAAACTGAGGTTGTATTTTGTGGTGAAGGTGAGTTAATTAAGTAGGTTCTTGGCCACACATTTTTTTTCTTTAATCCCACTGCACTTCTGCCTATGAGCACACTACATTTATCCTTTTTATCTACTCAATCCTCATAAACAACAACAAAAAAAATCACTATCCATACATCCACAATGCACACATATTACACAAAACCTGCACATGCAGCATAGTACATATGCACAGACAGCAGCAAGTGGTATTCCTCCATCCAAATCTGGCTCATTTTAAATTCAGATGGGGGCAGGGGGGAAGAGAAATATCACTGCAAAGATAACTTATCACACTACTGAAGACAGCTTTCCTTTTCTCTATTTTTTTTTCGCCCCACAGTGCTGAGTGTGTGTGTGCACACGAGCTGCAAAAATCCAACCCAAGCAAAATGTAGATTTCTTATAAGCACAGAGTTGTTCTTTAGGGTCCTACAGATTTGTTTTAAGGGTTTCCGTGTACATTCAGTTTCAGGATGATTGGAGAGGCAAAGATCTTTGTTTTGAACTGAAGTGGAAAAGTGCAGAGTGGGAGAATGAGATTCTCTCACCACAAGAAAAACATTTGGGTGCTGGAGCGTGTCCAGAAAAGGGCAATGGAGCTGGGAGAGGGTCTGGAGCACCAGGAGCAGCTGAGGGAGCTGGAGGGGGCTCAGCCTGGAGACAAGGAGGCTCAGGGGAGACCTTATCACTCCCTACAACTCCCTGAAAGAAGGTTGGAACCAGGTGGAGGTCAGGCTCTTCTTCCAGGTAACAAGTGACAGAAAGAGATGAAACAGCTTCAAGTTGTGCCAGAGGAGGTTTAGTTTGGATATTAGGGGAAATTTCTTCACAGAAAGGGGATTCAAGCACTGGCACAGCTGCCCAGGGCAGTGGTGGAGTCACCACTCCTTGAAGTGTTCAAAAAGCATGTGGATGTGGCATTTGGGGAACTTGGCTAGTGGTGGGCTTGGCAGCGCTGGGTTAATGGTTGGACTCGATGATCTCAGAGGTCTTTTACAACCCTAATGGTTCTACAACTCTACCAGTGTCAGCTTAAAATGCAGGGACTTGGGTGGGCAGACAAGAAGTCTGGGGTAGATTAACCCCAGATATACAGAGTTGAGTAAGTGAGCACATGGGTCTGTATGTCAGCCAGACACACACAGCTGTGTGGAGTCACCCTGTGCTTCTGGTGGGGAGCAAAGATGCTTTTAGGGCACCACTCATTTGACCAGGTGTTGATAACCACTGGAAGAAAAAGGGAATTGCACCCCACACTCCACTGACTTTATTGGCTGGATCTTTAGTGGCTTTAGAGAGAACCCAGAATGATCAGCTTAGATGTAGCCATGCTCATAGGGCAGAGGAAATATATCTCTGAAATCTATTGCTGGCAGTATAACTGGCTTCTTTTTATAATCTTACAGTTCCTCCCATCTTCTGATTATCCTTTAGGTTGTAACTTTGAAATAGAATCAAAGAATGGTTTGGAAGCGACCTTAGAGATCATCCAGTTCCACCCCCCTGCCATGGGCAGGGACACCTTCCACTATCCCAGGTTGCTCCAAGCCCTGTCCAACCTGGCCTTGAACTCTTCCAGGGATGGGGCAGCCACAGCTTCTCTGGACAACCTGTGCCAGGGCCTCACTGCCTTTACAGTAGAGAATTTCTTCCTAATGTGTGATCTAAATCTCCCTTTTAGTTTAAAACTACTCGCCCTTGTTCTATCACTATCTGCCCATGTCAAAGTCACTCTCCCTCTTTTTTTACAAGCCTTGTTTGACTATTGGAAGGTCACAATGAATTAGGGTTCACCTCTGGCACTGTATAAAATATGTAACATGACATGATCCTGATTCCAGCTGGAATTGGTGTTGCTGAAATGCAAATATTGTTTTATATTTTCTTCAAGTAAGCACAGCAAATATTTTGCACAAGTTAGAGGAACATCAGATTTTTCCTGGAAGTTGACATCCAGTATCCTGGGACATGTGTAGACTACTAAAAGTACAAAAAAATAAATTAAAAAAAGAACTATGAACCCACCCCCAAAAAACCCCCCACTTTTCAGGAGAGCCAAATCTACAGCCACTTTTATTCACCTTGGTGCTGTGACATTGTGTCTCTGCCTTCTCATCCTGTTTTTGGGATGCTTCTGTGTGTGGGGGCAGTGTGGGAACTGGTTTATCCTTCTTGCTGATACACATTTGCCTTCTGCCATCAGGAGGGGAAAGCAGAAATAAGCTGGTTGGTTCTCAGCCTTATTAAAATCAGGGTGATACTGTAAAACAGTGCAGCTGCATCGACTTCCACCTGTTGAGACTCCAGAATCTCTATGGAATGATCACTGGGAATATATTAACAGTTAGGTCTTGTAGAAGGAAAGGGTCTGTAACACTAATAGACCAGGTCATGCCTGTGCTTCCAAGGAAATCAATTACAAATCTTTCTGAGAGTCAGCATTTGGGGACAGGGAGTGTCAGTGACGACAACTGAAAACTGGGAAAAACTGAAAATTTTCAATATTCCAACAATAAAAAAAAAAATCTCTTTAGGTAGAATGAAATGTCTTTGAGGCCTGACATATCTCAATGTGCCGTGAAGGTTTTAATTTTTTTTTAACCCATATAATTAATTTTTTAAATTAAAATTTAAATATATTTTGCAGAGGAAGCATTGGTTTCAAACTGAGGGACCAAAATATTTAGCTCACAGAACATTTTTCATCATAATATTTTGTTTTGCACCAACTTGCTGTGAAGTTTGTTTGACCACACTTTGACTTTCATGAAAGGTGTGCTGTGCACAAACATCCTCTGGCTCTGCTCATTTCTTCTGTTTCCAGGGTCAGTGTGTGCAGATGGTCCCTCCTTTTTCTGATTCTCTTGCCTGTTTTCCATTCTTAGATCCTCTTTTGGCTGTGTCCAAGTTAATAATCCCTAATGAATATGTCCTTGTCTTCTGCAGCAGGCCTGGCTTATACTATGTCCAGCATGAATCCACCTATACCAACCTATATAAGTATATAATATAATTTTATTTTTCTTGAATCTGCCTCAGAAATTCCTTATATTTCTTACCTGTGCTGCTGGTAGCTTCTGGTGGGTTCTGCTCCAGCAGGCAATCTGTTGTGTGCAGGAGTAGGGTTGGTGCCTCTTTCTTGGATAGGAGCAAGAGAAAAAAACCCAGTGGTTGCACAACAGCTCATCTCTGACGTCGGTGAGCACTGAAAATGTGCTCGTGGGTGCAGGACATCACGAGCTGGTCTGAAGAATTGGCAGGTGTAGGAGTGATATGAAGGTGCAGCTGAAATTTAATTTCCTCCAGAACCATCCTCCACAAGCTGTGCAAACTTCCCTTAGCTAAATAAATACACTTAAAGACAAAGATTTCCCGTTTTCCTAGAAATGCTCGTGGTAACAACTGCCTGTGCCTTCTCTCCTGGAGCCTTAACAAACAGTCTGCACATTTGCATTTTCTCTAATAGTCTCAGCAGTAAACTTCCTTCCAAAAAGAGGGGGAAAAAAGGAAATCTTGTGTTCCCTGAATGCAGAGAGAAATTACATATTCTGTCTCTGTCTCTCGTACACACAGATACACGATTTAGTACTTTACATCTTCAAAGCGCTGCTCAAATAGGGACTAAATTGTGTTTGTAAACTCTCGCTTTGGGAGACAAGTTCAAATGGGGCTTAAGTCCCAAATGGAATGTTGATGGTCTCAGTCAAGTTCCTGGTGGACATTTGCCACAAAAGCACAGCGTTGTTTGCCTGTGTTGATAACAATTAGCATTATTGCTCTGTGATACAGCACAGCCCCCTTCAGAGCCGCATTGTGCGATGCACTGGGCACACACAGAATAGGAGGGCGGCCCTGCCTTGAAAATGTGAACAGGAAAAATAAAATTTAAAAAAAAAAAGAAGGATAAAAAAATAGGAGAAATTATCTTTTCTTCTTTCTGTTTGGCAGAGGAGAACCTGGGGGCTGCAGCCCACGAATACAGTTAAAGGGATGGTTACTACTGTCCCAGTTTATTGCCTCTTTTTGCTGAATTCAAGGTAGAATTATGGAGTGGTGTGACCATGGTCACAGAGGGAGTCTATGTCAAAGCCAGGAACAGAACCTAGTGCTCGTGAGCCCTTAGCAATTGTGTTAACTGGAAGGTTACCCTTCCTCTCCAAATGGAGGTTAATGAATATAACACAGTTCAATCGGTGTATTCATAAGAAGTTACCCATTATGGATGTAATGCATGAGTTTTTCTCTCTTGGAAATAGGTTACTCTTACTGGCCATTTCCTGGTCAGGTTTTGATGAGTCCCTTTCAGGCACAGTTCCCATTGAAACAGGTTTGCCTGAATGAGGACTTAAGGAACAACCGAATAAAGACCTCTATAATTGCTCTATAATGATTAAATGGTTCCCATGAGCAAGGCAGTTCAGAAAGACGTGCTTTCACTTGGCAACATTCATGCTGCCAAAATGAAATAGCCACATCTACTGCAGGCAGAACTTAATTCAGTGTTGTTGCTGCTGCGATTGTGGCAGAGATTGGGCAGGGTCAGGCCAGGAGAGGGGCAGAGCCTGTACAAACACACTGTGCATGGCAGTCTGTGTCCACGTGCCTGGGGGTTCTTGTTCTGCTCCCCTGTGTGCTGCTGCTGTGCAGGTTTGGAACAGTTTCTTCACTTTGCCTTTTTTTCTTTAGCCCCATTTGTTCTGCCTTCGAAATGCTGTCTGGGTACACATGTCGTGATGTGGTTTGAAGGCAATGTTTCTTCAGAAGGATAGGGCTGGAGACAAAATAAACCTTATTTTTAGACAAGATGCAAATCGTTCCTACAGGAGACCAGTTCTTCAGGTTCTATAAGTTTAACCAAAAAGCTCCACCATTTTATTTCCCTCACCTCTCAGTGTGTTTTTCCATTATTTATTTAATTTTAAATCTATATGCCATGACAAGAAAAGGACAAGAATTGCATTAAAATTTTGATAATGAAAAAGGGAGAAGAAACCTAAGGGGTTGATCAAAAGCCCACCTCAGAAAGTCTCACCCTTTGGACCTGTGGATGCTGGACTTGGTCCTGGGAGCACTGTGGGATGGGAGTGGAAGGTGGGAGATGGTAAATTATGGTCTTTTATAAAGCAGCAAGAGGACACATGAACTGAGCAATCCTCTTGGGGTTTCCAAGAGCATCCCTCTGTCGTGTGTGCATCTTCCCCCAGATTTTTGAAGCTGTTTGTTGGAAGTCTAGAGGTTTCCCCAGCTTGTTTTGGAATGCTCAGCCCCACTTTGGGTCCACAGACCACAGTAAAAGTGGAAGTGGTGGAAATCAAAACGCTCAATGTCAAACCATCTTTGGAGTTTTTCCCCTTGAAATTGTGCCTCTTAAACAATGGAGTTGAATCTCTTGAAAATGAGGAGCTCATAAAAATCAGCTCTGCATTGTCAGCTGTAAAGGGAGAGGAGCGTTTTGTTCCTCAGGGCCTTATTCTAATCTCAGATGCACAGCGTGCATTACCATATAGCTTAAAAAAGCAGATATTTCAGAGATGATATGTGGGGTTCTGTGCAAACCTCTCAAAGAAACCAATATCCTTCAGGAGTTTTCATGCACTCAAACGTTCCCAGCAGTGACGTGGGCCCCTGGTGGAGCATTTTTGGTTGAGGGGTAAAAGAGGAGATGGGGAAGTCAGAGAGAAGTGGAGGTGAAGAAGCAGAATGTGCCAGAATTGGAGCTGGAACTTGTAAGCAGCCTTTCACTGCTGAGAGGGACGTGTGATAGGTTGTCTGTCTTGTAATTATATACTAAGATATCACTGGAATAGAAGACTACAGAGTGTATTGAGTTTTACAGTGGTACTGGGACAGTAAGGGAAGGTAATCCATTCTAAGAGGTGGTGAGTTCTGTTTGTTTATTTGTTTTGGGTTGTTATTTGTTGTTGTTGATATTGGCAGTCTTAGCCTGCAACATGAACAGGTCACTTGGGCCATTCAGACCAGAACTAATTGGTGTCAACAACTAACTGGTGCCTGAGCTCAGCCTAACTGCTGCAAAACATCTACCAGCACCACAAAACCATCCTGACAGCAGGAGGTGATAAGCAATTACAGAAAGATGGGGCCAGAAGGAACCATGGGAGATCATATAATCCATGGACAGACATCTCTTCTGTCCCTACAGGCTGATTGTCAGGTAAAGAATCCCACCAGGTGTCCCTCATGACTTTGGAAGTTCAAGGAGCAGGGGTTT